>PITA01032921.1:0-13375 GCA_004023965.1 Spilogale gracilis
ATTCAAGTTATCCAGAGCACAGAAAGCCTTCTCCTTAATAGCAGGGTCGGGAGTGGGGATCCTGTTTCCCACAACGGAGAGGCGGGCCAAAGGACTATTGATATCGTGGCTAAATGAAAAATCAGCATCCTTGGGCTGAGCAAACCACATTTTTCCCTGAATGAAAGGACACTTAGACAGGTTGAGTACACACCTGAAATTTCCTAAGCTTTGAGTGCTCCAAGTATTTTTATGTTCATAGGGGAATGGGCGCTGTTTTACTGGGTGTGTTCGGTTGGCCTTGCCCCCACCTGAGGGCCTGTCCTCAGTGCCTCCAGGGGCCCCAGGTTCGGTCCAATCCCCATCCTCATTCCAGGGCCGAGGCATAGTTGTGAAATCAAACCAAAGCTCAGGTTCCTCCTCATCCAGCTCCTGGAGGTCATCGTCCCATTCCTCTTCCTCCTCCTCCAATTTGTCACTGTCATCTCTTCCTATGGTTAGTTTGTAAACACAGTAGCAGGCACCAGCCCCAATCATCAGTCCTGCTGCCATCCAACCCACTTCCCGAGCCCTGCCCATGCTCAAGTCCGTGCCAGCCTTTGGACAGGACAGGAGAGGGCCTTGTTCCACCTGATTGAGGATGATTCTTAGGGCCAGGGTGAGTAATGGTGGAGCAGCAGTCTTCTTCAGCCTCTCCCAGGCTCTTGTAGCTCTCCTGTGATCAATCTATGGGTGCAAAATGGCATTAGGGCCTTGTGCTGTGTCTGAGTTTGTGCCTCACTACACAGAGTGGAGTTTGAGGTCTGGTTAAGAGAGGTGGATTATTAGGAAACTAGTTCTTTGTTCCTTTTTATCGTCCTCTATCTACCCCCAAGGCCCACCATTTCTCTTCCAGGCCCCCCAGAAAAGGGCAGGGGGTGGGGCTGTGCTATGAGAGCCAGGAGGGTGACATGGAGAGGCAAACACTCAGTTTCCTCCGTTGCCACCCCCTCCCCCAAAGATTCACAGGTAGGTTTCTCCCACCAACCTCTACCAAAGTCTGGTAAATTTCTTCTTCCCTGGTCTTCTGTTGTCCTTACTCCTTTCCCTGAGATTAATGGACAGTCTGGCAGAAAGTCAGAAAGACAGATAGCTGGCTTTGGAGAACTGAAAGTGTGTTGTGGATGGATCAGCACTAAGAACACGGGTCCTAATACCCGCTTTTCTGCATTTTCAGCCTTTGACTTTAAAATATTTCTCACACTTCCAAATGCCGGTTCCCTCCCCCGCCCTGATTGTCCGCCATTTCCCCAGCAAAGGCCGCCACACCCCTTTCCCTGCGCTGAAATGGGAGGGGGTGTGGAGAAAGAAGGGGCCAGGAGGGGGCGACTCGGACCCGGCCCGCGAAGATCCCAGCCCTTCCTCGTCCGCCACCCCCAACGCCATCTCCAGCCAGGTTCCAGGGCTCATCCCACCTTTACACGGACCTGCACTGTCCCAAGGCAGTTTGCTCCTTCCCTCGGCACGACTTTTGAGGCGATCTATGGGCCAACAGACCTACAAACCTGCAAACAGGCAGGGAACCGAGGGACGGAATGCTTGGTGGACGGAGCAGGACTCGGGACACGAGTACCGTGTGGCACCTTTCTTCGGAGTCTATGTCAACCGCCATTCACTCCCCTCACCCTCCCCCCCAATAAGTCCGCTGGTTCTCTCTACTAAATGCGCACAAGGGTGGGGGGGACGGTATTTAGAAAGTAGGCAGGAAGGGGACCCAGCCCAGATCAGCCCGAACCTGGATCCGGGACGCCCTTGGCCCTCTCCTCTCCCCACCCGCCTCTAAGCAGAGCCCAGGCTCGTACCGACCTCGCGGTCCGGGGCTATTTTCCTTCTTCCTTCACACGCCTGCAGAGTGATAGGGGGCTGGTACCCAGACGGAGGCGACTAGCAGGACTTCGGCTCTAGGCTGCTTTTGGTCACGTGACGAACACGTCAGCAGTGAGCTCTGGCCCCCAATTTCCACTCCCACAAGCAGTGCGGCAGGCGCCAGTCTGCCCCGTACCTCCCCCCTTAGCACTGGGCCCCGTCACTCTTTTCCTCTATAACAATACCATTAAGCCAGAAGTGGTCCTGGCTCTCTCTGAATTTGCCTTTCTTTAAGTATACGAAGGGGCCGCATCTTTTCGTGGGCCTGCCGTTACTTACACTTCTTATGGGGGGATAGTTCTTCTCCTTTCCTTGGCTCTGAAACGCCTGCACCCCGCCCGTTCCTTAATTTCTACCCCTTTGCACATCCAGTCTCTGCACCAAAATGGAGGGTGGGAGGTGGCATAAAAGGAAGCTCAAGTAGCAATGAGGTTTTTATTAATATTTGTCATATATTTATGTTCTGTTTCATCCTTTCTTTTTTATTGACTTAAGCTAGACTATTTTGTAACCAGAAAATACAATAAATCTATTTCACTTGGAGAAAAAAGAATTCAAGCTATGTGTGTGTGTGTGTGTGTGTGTGTGTGTGTGTGTGATAAACAAGATTTCCCAGTTAATAGAGAGGCCTCATTGATTTGGTTAAATTAATTTGTACACTGTTGGAAATGTTTTCTACTGACTGCAAAGAAATAGCTTTCAAACAGCATATTGAAATTTAAATACATATCCTTACAAACAAAACCAGTGTGCTTTCAGATGATTTACAAATTGGTAGATAAAATGAATCTATGGTGAGGTGATTAGTGTTTTAATTGTGGCCTTTTTTGATAAGTGAATCACTATCCCTTTTTATTCCTGGTTGAACTCATAGTATTGAGTGTCAGATGACTGAAAACTTCATAGAAGATTGCTGGATGGTTTTCACTCTGGCTTCAAAGGGCAGGCTTTATGCAAACCCTAAATTCAGCTGAATCTTACTGTTCAGGTGAACTTTAGAAATTAGTAACTTCGCAGGTTAGCCCGTCCTTTGTTCAAAAGGTTGTATGTAAAATCTATTCTGAAGTTTCATGGTGTAACTCATAAATAATCCATAAATTAGAGTTGTCCCTGTTATCCCACTGATGAAAATGAGACTTGATAGACGTTAATTTTCATTTAATCGTGACACTGGTGAGACAGCTCCGGCATCTGGTGTTCATGTACTATCTCTCTGTCACCCTAACAGCAGCTGGTGCTCAGCATCTTCCGGTGGACACAGTGGTGAGGGTCTGTGGGTGACTGTGAATCACTGCAACACCCCTGAAATCTGTGTCATTTTTCCCTCCCAAAAAGCGTAGTTGGCAAGATGCCAAGCAGTCCCCACTAGCTGAGAGAGAGGCCTTTCCACTTGCTGCCTTCTGTTACAAATTCACTGCACCGCCCATACAAGCCCCTCAGAATAATGCCAGAACTCAGGGACAAAGTATGCAGAAGTTAGTCCCCAGACATTCAGCTGTCCCTGCTAGGGAGTCATACTCTAAATATAGACCCTTCAGGCAGCCTCTTTCTTTGAATGCTGAAATCTGACACCCCAGCAGGAAGCTGGGGCCCCTGTGTGGGGGAGGCCCTTTCAGGAGGTGAAATGGGGAGCCCAGAGTGCCTTGCTGGTGAATATTCAGAAGTCAAGAGCACATCACAACTTTCTGGTCTTCCTCAAAACTTTTGTAGTACAAACTCCTTCGCCAGTATCATATCCCTTTTCTCTAAAAACGCTTACCACATTTGTTCTGCATCATCTCCTTCCACTGTTCTTTTTGCCTCCCTTCACTTTCTTCTAGACAGGCGAATTCTATGTATAAAGCTTTACTGACAAATCTAACTGTCCATCATTCAGTTTTCGGTTGCTAGGTAATTATAAAAGTGGCTTTTGTTTGTTTTGAATGTATACATTAGAAAGAACTAAAAAGTGTATAAAGCTTAACAAAGCTTCAAGGACAAAAACCCCAATATTCCCTTGCCTTACAAGTAAAAATTACCTTCCTCCCCCAGTTTGGTATGTTTTCCGGTTATTTCAGTATGTAACTCCGACCCCCATTTTCCCAGTCCGTCAGAATTTTCCTCGTCAGACCTTTCCCGTTTGAATTCACTCCCTCTCTTAAAGGTCCTATACTCCATGGGAATGATAAACCTGTCAATTTCTCGCACTTTGTCATTTAGATCTACAATTTCTACTGAGAAACCTAGAAACTGGCATTTAAAATCTACTTCGCTCCCCATTATATACCCATCAACAACTACTTAAGGGCATGCTATTTGCCTAACAAACCGTTTCAAAAGCAAAGAAGGAAAATCCTTAAGCAGTTCCTCAGACAAGCCTGTTAAAAGCTCTTAAGCCTGCAGAAGGCTATGTGAAGCCACTGCTGAAAGGAACCTTTTGGCTCAAATTGGTATGTGGTCCCAGGAGATAGGTGTCTTAGAGAGTGCCCCCCAAATCAAAAAGGATCCGCAGATGCTAACACTAATGGAATTATACAGAGTGAGGAAAAATATATAGAGAAGATTTTTATTTTAAAAAGTGATACTGGGGCATCTGGGTGGCTCAGAGGGTTAGGCCTCTGCCTTCAGCTCAGGTCATGATCTCAGGGTCCTGGGATTGAGGCCCGCATGGCATCGGGCTCTCTGCTCAGCGGGGAGCCTGCTTCCCCCTCTTTCTCTGTGCCTCTCTGCCTATCTGTGATCTCTCTCTGTGTGTCAAATACATAAATAAAAATAAAAAGTGATATTACTTTTTTTTTCTATCATGTTATTTGTTTTTGTGTTGTATATTAGTTAATTTTGTTTGGTTGTAAGGAACAGAAACCAAACCTGAATTAACTGAAACAATGAGGGAGTGTTGCAGACCAAGGTCAGCTCTGAGGGGGATAGGTAGGAGGAATTCACAGAAAGTCTCTTCAGGATGCTATCATTCTGCTGTTTTCTTAAAATCTGTATTCAAGATTTAAATTTTAGTAGGAGAGTATTGAGTTGGTCTCTTTTGGGCACAATGCCCACCCTTCTGCTGGGGGGAATGAAGGGAGGATGTAAAACATAAAATGCACTTCCTTTCTTTTCCCAGAGAGAAATGTAAATTGTTTCAGAGGGTTGATTTGCTGTAGCCTTTTAATGACTTTGGATGTTAAACCATTGTCCAGCTATGAACAAGATGCTGGGGGCCTATGTGCCACAAAATGTCTTGGTTGTGATTTTCACATTCACTAAACATCGGAGAGGTACAGTTCAGAAATGGTGCTACACAGGATTGTATTCTAAGTCAACGTGACCTGGATTTCCTGAAAGGATTCCATAGGGTTGTATTTATAGTTCAGTGTCTTGCCCTCGTTACATGATCAAGCCCTGACTTTATCTGAAAGTGAGGTCTCTATCAAGAAAACACCGCCATTCATAGAGACTTACATATAAATCCAGATCTGAACACCAGAACCCACACATCTCTGCATTCCCTCCCTTTAAGTGGGTCAAAAGGGAAGCTAAGTACCAGTAAGAGTGACAACTGAATAATTTACCCTGAGAAATACAACTGTTAGAGGGTACTGAATGTTTCTGTCTGTTTTAACAGTCCATTCTTTCTGTAAGCAAGCTACTACTTAAGTCACAATCTCAGAAGTTGCTGCTGAGCCTGCAATCAGAGCAAGGGCATTGGTTCACCTTAAGAAGTGGCTTTCAGTTAAGGAAGCTCGAAGGACTATTACACATTATGGGGATGGCTCTGCCAAGGAGAGCTGAATGAATTTTCCATTCATCTTAGCCAGGACTCCCTCTCCCCAGACGGTGCTTGGGTGGGAGCTACCAACACTTTACTCTGACTCTTCTTTTCATACATTCCATGTTTGAATATGCCCCGTGCTGCACATGATCTTTCTCTCAACCCAGAATCACATAGCTGATTAGGTTTTCTGTTTACTAAATTTCAGTCATATCCTCGTACTGCCTCCTAGAAGTTACACAGAACTTCTCTAGAGTTCTGCCTATTCCCAAACTCTCCAGTCTCTTGATTTACTCCTGTATTGTCTGTGGATTGTAAAAGTTATACTCAGATAATTACCTTATATCTGAACTATTAAAGACTATCTCATTGTAGATCCCAATGTTCTGACATTATTTTTATTACTTTTCTCTATATGAAAAAAGGTTCAATCATTGCTTACCAGTGAATCACTGAGCTCACCAAACCAGTCAGTGAAATGGTTCCACACTAATTACTAGAGTTCAGCCAATTTTTGTCTTGGTCTCAGTGTTTCTCTAATACTTATTTTATTTAAAGGTGATGTTCTCTATTTGTCTCCAAGTATATCTTGTAATGTTATTTTATGCTGCTTACTTTGTCAGTGTGTATTTCTTTTTGGACAGATACCCACCAGGTAGCTGTGACTTCCACTCAACCTTTTCTGTGTTACTGCCTTCTGAGGGCTTCATGCCTCTTCCTTGCTAACCCATGGAAGTGAAAGTCTGTCGCTCTCCTGTTTAGAACACTGGCCTAGTCAGAAGATTTATGCAATTTCAGGCACTCTAATGAGCTCATTCAGGGTTGTGTTATGTGCTAGGCCTCAAGACATTAAGATTGTTTGGGGTGAGGTGTGTAACACTCCCCAGGAGTGAAAAAACGTGGGGCTTTTGGAGGCCATCACCCAACACCATTCTTCCAACTCCCACTCTTTTCTTTTTCCCCCTCCAATGAGGGTCGATTTACAGTAATTTTTATTCTCACAAAAGAATGCAGGCTGGGGGCAGGAGAGGACTGGATGAAAAGAACAAAAAAAGTATTAAGAAAGTAAAAAAACCCAAAAAAACAAAAACCAACATACTCTCACTCCACGTCTCCTTTTCTGATGGCTTTTTCGTTTCAGATCTGGGACTAGATTTCAGAGGAAATGGTAGACGTTAATAGCTGGGAGGAGGGGAGGTTGAAGGAGAGGTTGCTGTCCCAGGAGTTTAGGGAAGGAACAGGCAATTTTTCAAAAAGTACAAGTGGCCTTTAGCCCCAGGGGAAGATGCCCTCCCTTCCTGGTAATCTGAAGAAGGCAAACACAACTACTGGGAGATGGGATTAGCAAAGAAAGAGTAAAGAGGCCTGTTGGGGGAAGGGAGTGGAGGGGGGCGGGCCCTCCTCTGCCGCACTGCTGGTGGGAGGGGAAATTAGGGACCCGAGTTGGTGGATGACGTAGTTCTCACGTGACCAAGAGCTGACGTGTGCAGAAGTCCTTCTTGTTCTGGTCCTTGTTCCCGTCTGAGTACCAGCTCCCCGTTGCCCTGAGGGCCAGCGGGCCTGCGGCAGAGGGAAGGTGAAGGATAAGAAGGAAATTGTCCCGGATTCTTGCAGGTCAGTGCCTGGGAGATTCCTTAAGGTGGGGAAGCCAAGGGCGTAGGGTGGAGACCGTCGCGGGTCCCGAGGAGCCTCCGCCGTCTCTTCCACTCACCGCCAGCTTTCCAAGACATCTGTCCCGCCCGCAGCCAATTTCGATGCTGCGAAACGGTGAGCAGGGGGCTGTTTGGGGAGGAGCCCAGAGAACGGGAGTTGGGAATCTGCTGGGAACCGAGGCCATAATCCGGAAAGGGAGCTGTGGCCTGGGTGTTGGCCCCCCATTCCTTCAGGACAGCGCCGGCGGGGAAAGGCTGGACATTTGGCGAGGGGGAAGGGGCAACGTCATGTCGGCAGAACCCTGAGAGGGGTTAATAGGGGTGGGAAACCTTTGACAACAAGGTCTCTGAATTAGGAAAGAGTTTCATGTTCTGGGGACTGGTCGTCCACCAAGCGCTCAGTAGCGGCCGTTTCCCGTCTTTCTGACTGTGGCTGTATCTTCCTGACCATGGCTCTGTGTCTAGTGGGTCCGAGCCTCCTCTGGGTTGCCAGTCTTTCCGTAGGTTGCGGCAGTACGCCAGGCAAGAGAAGAGGAAGGAAATTAACCCCAATCCGTGAAGGTCGATTTGAGGGTAAGACTATCTGGGGACCCTAAGAGGGGCGGTGGTGGGGGTAGGGAGAAGCCAGAGATGGCAATAATCTAGTTTAGGGCTGAGGCTGAGTGTGTTTCTTGCACTCTCGGGACTGTGGTGAAATGGCGTTCCTGGTGTGTGTGTTTGCGTGTGTGAGTGTGTGTGTGTGTCGCGGGGGGGGGAGGAGTGAGAGGGTGGGGGCTGGGGAGAATGACAGAAGGAAAACCTATCAGAGAGTTTGTTCATAATCCTTCTCTCTCAACAGCATTTAGTCCCCATGTTTTCGATCTGTCATCCTGCAGGTCTGCTGTAGCAGGTGGCACCACTTGAAGCGAGGGAGGAAGTTTCCTTGGATCAGTAGAGGTTGGTGTAGGCGTGGGGGCTGCTTGGAATGGGGGAGGGGAGGGAAAAATTAGCCCCAGTTGGACAAGCTCACCCAATCCTACCTTATTTCCCTAATATTCCTCCCCTTTCAGGTTAGGGAAGGGGCATGCTTCTGCATGTTTTGGATGGCACAGAGGTTAAAAAAAAATCTGACAGCCTGGATGGTGAATCAGGAAGGCTGTGAATGTGAACAATCAGTCCAAGCCCTCAGTTCTCACTGGCTCTGGTCTCTCTGCAGATTGCGAGGGTTGTTGGGTGTGGCACACCTCCAAGGGAGGGAAGAAGGGACAAACTGCCTGTCTGGAGGAGGTTAGTGCAACAGTGCCACTCCCTGGGGACACCGGAGGTTTGGGTGGCTGAGGCCCCAGCAGAAACTAAGGGCTTCATTGCCTTTATCTAGGCTTGGGAAGAGGGTGGGCTGGGGAGGGTAGAGGGAGGGTGAAAGTAAGAGGATATAGAGGGTTTATTAACAATTTACATTTCCTACCAACTATTCATTTATGACTCTCCTGTCCTGTGCAACTCTCTGCATGGGGCAACACAAAAGAGAAACTTAAACCCCATTTCCTTCCTCCACCCCCAGGTCCACCTCCAGTATCAGCTACTGTGGCTTTGAAGTGGCTGAAGAAGATCACCTTCCACAGGCCTGCACCCAGGCCCATAGCCCTCCTCTCCCAGCCTGAGTGAATACTCTGTTCCTTGGTCCCTGCTATTGTCAGGGACGATTGCATGGGCTACGCCAGGAAAGTAGGCTGGGTGACTGCGGGACTGGTGATTGGGGCTGGAGCCTGCTATTGCATTTATAGACTGACCCGGGGAAGAAAACAGAACAAGGAGAAAATGGCCGAGGGTGGTTCTGGGGATGTGGATGATGTTGGGGACTGCCCTGGAGCCCGGTATAATGACTGGTCTGATGATGATGATGACAACAGTGAGAACAAGGGTATAGTGTGGTACCCACCTTGGGCCAGGATTGGGACTGAGGCTGGAACCAGAGCACGGGCCAGAGCAAGAGCCAGGGCTACCCGGGCTCGCCGGGCTGTTCAGAAACGGGCTTCCCCCAATTCAGACGATACTATTTTGTCCCCTCAGGAGCTGCAGAAAGTTCTTTGTTTGGTTGAGATGTCTGAAAAGCCTTATATTCTTGAAGCAGCTTTAATTGCTCTGGGTAACAATGCTGCTTACGCGTTTAACAGAGATATTATTCGTGATCTGGGTGGTCTCCCAATTGTAGCAAAGATTCTCAATACTCGGGATCCCATAGTTAAGGAAAAGGCTTTAATTGTCCTGAATAACTTGAGTGTGAATGCTGAAAATCAGCGCAGGCTTAAGATATACATGAATCAAGTGTGTGATGACACAATCACTTCTCGCTTGAACTCATCAGTGCAGCTGGCTGGACTAAGATTGCTTACAAATATGACTGTTACTAATGAGTATCAGCACATGCTTGCTAATTCCATTTCAGACTTTTTTCGTTTATTTTCAGCGGGAAATGAAGAAACCAAATTTCAGGTTTTGAAACTCGTTTTGAATTTGGCTGAAAATCCAGCCATGGCTAGAGAACTGCTCAAGGCCCAAGTGCCACCGTCCCTTGGTTCCCTCTTTAATAAGAAGGAGAACAAAGAGGTTATTCTTAAACTTCTGGTCATATTTGAGAACATAAATGACAATTTTAAATGGGAAGAAAATGAACCTACTCAGAATCAGTTCAGCGAAGGTTCACTGTTTTTCTTTTTAAAAGAATTTCAAATGTGTGCTGACAAGATTCTGGGGATAGAAAGTCACCATGATTTTTTGGTGAAGGTAAAGGTTGGGAAATTCATGGCCAAACTGGCTGAGCGTATGTTCCCAAAGAGCCAGGAATAACTTCTTGATTTTGTAGTTTAGAAGCGACACACATTGTAAACTATTCCTTTTTCTCCACCTTGTTTATATGGTAAAGGAACCCTTTCAGCTGCCAAGTTTGGGTGATGAATATCATTGTATCATCAACGCTGATGTTTAGCTGAGTTGGTTTTCAGGTCTAAGCTGGATGAATGAATATCACTACCTGTTCTGAAAACATGTCTGTTGCTTTTTATCTTGCTGCCTAGATTGAAATATTTTTACTATTTCTTTTGTGTGACAGTGAACCAGTTGGTCATAAGTAAACTCCCTCCTGTCCTTTTGCATTAACTTTGTGTATCATCAATAAAGTTGTGTGTTAATGCCGAAAAAAAAAAAAGAAAGATAAAAAAAGACCATCTTTGTCCTTTGGTTTTATAATCTAGTTGGAGAGATGAGAAATACCCAAACAAAAAAATAATGTCTGGAGTATATACTCATTGTCAAGTGTGTATTCTCAGAGCATAGAGGAAGCAAAGACTTTTGGGGGCTATAACAGTCAGCTATAGGTTCCTGGAGGAAGCGACCATCTGAAATGATTCCTGAATTGGGTAGGTCCTTAGGCTTTGCAAGAGTGGGAATGAGGGGACATTAGGCTGAGAAAGGGATGGAGGTAGAAACCCTTTTTCTATGACAGTCTACTTAGAGTAGGGAGTGTGGGGAATGGAAATAAATTTGGAAAGCTGAGCAAAGTCAGTTTGTGCAGAGCTGTTTGAATATTATCCCACTGAACACCAAGCGCCATTAAATATTTTTGACCAGAAAGAATAATTGGAATTCATATAGTGGTCTCTCTCTCACCAGCTGTGCAGTGTCTACAAGGGTGTGGAAAAATGGATCCTACCAAACCCTGGTGGTAGGAATGAGTTTACAACTGAGTTTATACAGGTTTGTGGAGGGCCATTTGGTAATACATATATAAGCCTTAAAGTATAGAAATGCTTTGTCCTAAGGAAATAATGGAATAATTGGCTAAAGATGTACAAAGCTATTCATCTCAGCATTGTCTTAAGACAGTAAGAATTGGAAGAATTGGAAGCAACCTAAGTGTCTAAAACACTGGATTACTTCGATAAATTAAGGAGTATTCACACAGTATATATGATAACTATGTTGAGTCAAATCCATATTGCCAGGAAAAGATACTCATACTGCATTGTTAAGTGAGAAAGGTAGGTTAGATAGCAGTGTTCATAGAATGATTCCATCTCTTTTTTGGAAGAAAGTGAAACACATTTTTTTTTAAAGATTTTATTTATTTGACAGAGGGAAACACAGCCAGAGAGGGAACACAGCAGGGGGAGAGAGAGAGGGAGAAGCAGGCTTCCCGCTGAGCAGGCAGCCCGATGTGGGACTCGATCCCGGGTCTCCGGGATCATGACCTGAGCCAAAGGCAGTGGCTTAACCAACTGAGCCACCCAGGCGTCCCTGAAACACATTTTAAAGTAGACACTAACAACTATGGAATTACAGTTATCCAAACAGGAACTGGTATATTTGAGTGGAAAGATGAATGATCTCTACCCTTTTACTTTTTATTCCTCTATGTGTTCTTATTTATATAAAATGAACATTGTTTTTTTGGAAATTTTTGAAAAAGGAAGTGTTGGTAATGAAGCAGGTAGGTGGTGCATGTACTGAGTACAAAACAATTTAGATTAAAAATGAGATGGGTTGAAGTTTCTGGAATGCTAGATGAGTGATGAAGATGGGGTTTGTCATGAAGGTTAAATAGTACATGCAAAATACTTAGAGTGTTCTGGCATAGAGCAGTTAAATAAGAAAAATGAGTGCCCTTATTTCCCTAGAATGCAGGGTTGGTAGTTTTTGGTTGACCTTTGTTTTTCTGGGGGCATTCTGCCATGTGTCAGTGTCATTTAATAAAGAATAACAATAAAAGTTAGCATTTATTAAGTGACTAGTGTGTAGAGTTCTGTCATTCCTGCAAAACAACTGTTAAATCATTTTTCAGAGGAATAAGATTTTCTTATTTCCCAGGACTCCGTGTTTCCTCAGACGTGATCTCACCAGGCTCCACAACATACTCCTAGTGAGATCAGGAAAGGATAAAATCCTCTGTTCAGTGACCATCTGCTTCCAGCCTCAGGCTTCCATGTACTTACCTTAATGTTGTCTATATTAGATAAAAGGTTCAGGAACTGGTTGGCTTCAAGTTGTTGCATATGGTGACCTTATTGAATCACATACAAGTGGAGACTCATTTGACACTAGTTTTACGGGTGGGTGCAGGGGGAAAAGGCAGCTAACATTTTTCTTGCTCTGTTATTAGGTAGAAAAAGATTTGGGAGGGGAAGGCTAATCCACTTAAAATAAATTGAGTTTGAGGAATCTATGTGATATCCAGATGGAGACAGGCTATTGTCATTTGAACGTATTCAGCGGGCACTTAGAGGGGGCAAAAAAAAAAAAAGATTTGGGAGCCACTAGAGGATGAAAGGTAATTGAGGACATGGGAGTGGATGTTATTCCCAGAGAGAAGGTACAAAGTGTAAGAGTGTAAGGAACTGTGGCAGCTGGGGAGAGAAGCACAGAATTGAACCTGAGTGTATACCCTTTCAGACACTTTTACTATCCATATTTCTGTATATTCTGTATGTAAAATTAGATGATACTGTAACTAAATTTTTGGGACCTTATTTAATTTTTTTCTAATTTTCTCCTAAAAAATATTCAATGAAGATACTTGAGACATTAGAGAAAGTAAGACTTGTTTTCTAACTCAGATGTATAGCTTGAACATCTGAAAAAATATTCGCGGGGCACCTGGGTGGCTCAGTCAGTTAAGGATCTGCCTTCAGCTCAGCTCATGATCCCAGGGTCCTGGAACCTAGCCCAGGCTTCATTAGGCTCCCTGCTCAGGGGGGAGTCGGCTCTCCCCCTGCCTCTCCCGTCTCGATTCTACTCTTGCTGGAGCTCACTCTCTCTCAAATGAATAATAATAAACAAAAACCCTTAGAAAATATTCACATCAAGCCATGTTGAATTTGGGGTGCTGAGTGACTTTTATTACTTAACCTCATTTTAAATGTGGGTAAAAATGAAGTTAAGTCATAAAAAGTCACCATGTGGCAGGGGCAGAGGCCTGACCAGCATCTCTCTGCTCTTGGCAGATTTCTCCTCCTCTCCTTCCTTCCCATTCTTTCCCCCTCTCCCTGCCTCCCACTTCAATCTTTATTTCCTCCTTCTGGGGGATCACTGGCTGTAGTCTCTGTGCTTCTGTGACCATTTA
>PITA01032922.1:0-13365 GCA_004023965.1 Spilogale gracilis
TGATTTGTTCTATCACGTTGATTGTTTTGCGAGTGTTGAACCACCTCTGCATCCCTGGGATAAAACCCACCTGGTCATTGTGGATAATCTTTTTAATGTATTGTTGGATCCTGTTAGCAAGGATCTTGTTGAGAATCTTGGCATCCGTATTCATCAGCAATATTGGTCTGAAGTTCTCCTTTTTGATGGGGTCTTTGTCTGGTTTGGGGATTAGAGTGAGGCTGGCTTCATAGAAAGAGTCTGGAAGTTTTCCTTCCATTTCTATTTTTGAAAGAGCTTCAGGAGAATAGGTGTTATTTCTTCTTTGAATGTTTGGTAGAATGTGTTTCAGACGCTCCCGAGTTTGTCTTGTTATTGTTGGAGGAGCCCACTTTCATAAGATATAGGGGGGTTAGAACTGGTTATATATAGGGGTAGTATTGAAAAGGGATGTGGGATTGTCTGAAGCTTGTATCTACATGTACACGTAAAAGAGAGAATAACGGAAAGAGAGAAGAAAGGGAAAAACAGGTAGAGTGAACAGGGAAACAAGAGGCAACAACAAAAGCAGAAAATACAGGAGTGTGTTTAAAAAAATTTCAGGGTAAAAAGAAGAAAAAAAATGTTATGGGGTGTTGTATTGGGTATCATGTTGTATAAGAAGGGGGCTAAAAATTGAAAGAAGGAAAACCGTGAGAATGTATTTTTAAGCTTAAAGTGGAAGCTTTAAAAGTAAAAATAGAAATAAGTTTACAAAAGTAAATGAGGTGGAAAACTGTATCAATGAGTTGTAGGGCTTTTGGTACTTGTAGTCAGTGCCAGGAGTTTAATAAATTGCCTTCCCCCGATTTGGGGTTTTGCATTGGAATATTGTCCTCCTGTGCTTCTGGCTTGCTTTCTGGGTGCGGGGCCTGCTGTTCTGTTTCAGTCCTTCTACCTGGGCTGAGTCTCTCAGCTCCCTTGCTAGAGGCTGGTCTCCATGGTACCCAGGTTATCAGGTTACAATTCTCTGGTATCGGTGCGTTGTTCTCTTACATCCTTTTTCAGCTGTTGAGGAAGTCAGGTCGGAGCATGATGTCTGCACCCAGACCTCCCTCCCAGAGAGAGCCTCTACACAGAGAGGGGCTCTTTCCAGCCTCCCGGTTGGCAGTCTGTCACAGCTGGGGTGGTGCAGACGTTGTATTGATTTCTGCCCCTGCTTGTCGTTTCACTCCCGCACCCCAAAGACACAACTCCTTTTGGATCACGTGACTTTGTCTGTGCCCTGGGACGCGCGGCCTCTCTGGCCCCACAAGTCTGTAAAAACGCCTTCCCTGGGGGGGGGTCTGCACCCAGCCCACGGGGTGGAGAGAAACAGGAGAGAAAGGCAGCGGCGTAAAAATAGAATCCACGCCCGCTGCTTTTGTGGCAGCTGTGGCGGCGGCGGCAGAGCCTGGTGGCGCCCGTGGCACAAAAAGAAAAAGAAAAAAAAATTTTTTTTTAAAAAGTCTCCTTGCCTTGCCCCAGGCTCTGCTGTGTTCCCCTTTCTGTCTAGCCCCGATTCAGGCCGTAATCTGCTGTTATTTCTCACTCACAGAGCACTTTCGTTTTGGGGTATTTGTTTTCAATGGTTCAGCTCTGCGGGCTTCCTCCCCCACACTCCTGTCTCTGGGGGCAAGCCTCCAGACCCTCTTATTTGTTTCTACCTTTTTGCCGATGGTCCTTGTCTCCTGTGGTGATCCAGAAGTGCGAAATACCACATTTCAGACTGATTTCATGGGTGTTCACAGCGGTCTTGTAGTGTTTTTTTTTTGCTGGAATTCAGCTCTCTTCAGGGAACTCCCCGAAATATGGTCACCTGGCCTTCCGCCATCTTGACTCCCCAATTTTAAACTTTTCTAAAGAAAATCTCATTCCTGCCCTGTCTCTGTCTCTTCAGCCCCCATCCTAAATGCCCATACCTATATCAGCCTTCAGCCCCCAGTAGGGATTTCTCAGTTTTTTGTTTGTTTGTTTGTTTCTTTGTTGTTTATTTTTTGTCGGTTATTGTTAGAGTGTTATTCTCTCCATTTTGTAATTTTTGTAGAGCTGATTTTGGGACTCACCATCTTCATGGCAATTGATAATCCTGCCATAATTTTTAATCTGAAATCTTAATTTTTTATCCACAGGGAAGAATACAATTTGTTCATCTATAATTTGGAAGTGAAGTAAAATAACAAAATGAAGCCAGCACAACATCTATTAGCCTCTAGTAAGAAATTGGCCAATGTTCCAGAAGTCACTTACAAAAAAGGAGTATTTAATTTACCATTGCCACCTAAACCAAAGGAAAAGCATAGTACAAAGTTAGTACGTGATAAACTTGAACGAATGGTTTTAGGATCTCCACCAACAGGGGAATCCATCGTAAGGTATGCTTTGCCCATTCCATCAAGTAAGACAAAGGAGTTAATAGCAGAAGATGAATTGATCAGGAAAATTACTAAACATCTGAAGATGGTAAGACACTTGTTGGTCTCTATATTTGGGGTCCCTGTGGCCAGTGCCAGGCTTAGTAATTTGTTAGGAAGGTGCACTAAACTCAAAATCTAGTCCTATTGATGACTAAGATTGATTATGGTGAAAGGGTACAAAGCAAAATCAGCAAAAGGAAAAGGCTTATGGGGTGAAGTCTGGAGGAAACTAGGTCCAAGATTCCTTTTCCTTTAAAGTCGTGCAGGATATGCTTAATTCCTCCAACAACATGTTATGACAACATATATAAAATATCTGTTGGAGAAGCTCATTAGACACTCCGTGCCTAGAGTTTTATTGCCATTGCTCATGTAGGTATTTCTCCTAGCATGTACAAAAATTTCAGACTCCCTGAAGGAAAGCAGATGTTTAGCATGAACCACATTGTTTGTGTTAACAGGTTTAGGGATAGTGAGCCACTGTTATCAGTGAATCATGGGAACACTCCTAAAATACAAGTACTGAGACACCAGTTCAATACCAGCCTTGCAAGCAGATCTTTCTAATGATAGGTCCTTCTAAGTCTCATTCCTACTATGTTAACTCTTCTCAAGATTTTAGAAACTTTAGCTCTTAGTGTTGAGGAAAAAAAAATTTCCTTTTCTCTGAGTTTCTCTTTGCACAACGATCCAGAATTGAATTGCGGATTAGTTAAATACCGAATGAGAACAGTGAGGAGTAGTACAAATATAAAAAAAATATGGTTTGCCAAATTTCCAAAATATAAATTTCCTCAAAGTTTGAGGCATTAGCTCAGAGAATTTCCTTTAAAAGGCTAATGCTCTCTGGTTTCCATTTCTGGTTTCCATAGGTGCTTCACCTATTCATAGTCTTTTACATGCCTGTCAACATAGAAATGGGGTCATAGGGACTCTCTGCACTGCTAAGGAGTAGAGTTGAAGACTGTTATCATCATTACTTTATGGTGATAGGAGATGGGGTGTGAGATGAAAAATGGAACTGGCAGAAATAAGTCTTAACTGCTAAGAAGGTCCTGACATGTTTGAGTAAATGTCTTTTTACATTTAATATAATAATTTTAAACTATAAAAATACTTAACTTGCTTTGATTCACTCACAGATTGTTTCTACTTTGGAAGAAACCTATGGAGTTAGCATTCAAAATGGAGAAAAATCAGTTGTAATGCCTGAACATGAAGAATTAACTTTTTCAGTAAGTATATGTAACACTAATGTAGAGACATTAACACTGAAAAGGGCTAAGATTTTTTTTGGATTCCATTTATGTTCTCAGAATGAATTCCCCATCCATGAAAATGATTCAGTTAGGGAACATGAAGGTAGAGTACTTATTTTTCTATCCTCTGCCAATATTTAAAGTTTAAGACATACCTATTTTTTAAAACTACTTTTATTGTTAAGGCCTATTTAATTTTTAAACATTTGGTTACTTGTTGGTTTGAGATGTATATTCTTTATCATGTTAAGAAATGTCTGGTATATATTGAAATTATATAACTATTAGGGTGATTAAGTATGTTGTTCTTTATTGAGGAGATGAATTTTTTTTACACATTTCATAATCAACTGTACTTTAATACTTGTAGAGTATTATCTTTCTATTTTATAATTACTTTTCTTAGTTAGGGATTGAGTTTGGGTCCATGTAGTAAAATACCTAGGTTGAGGGGCGCCTGGGTGACTCAGTTGGTTAAGCAACTGCCTTCGGCTCAGGTCATGATCCCGGAGACGCTGGATCGAGTCCCACATCAGGCTCCCTGTTTGGCGGGAAGCCTGCTTCTCCCTCTCTCACTCCCCTTGCTGTGTTCCCTCTCTGGCTGTGTTTCTCTCTGTCAAATAAATAAAATCTTAAAAAAAATAATAAAATACCTAGGTTGCGTCTTGAACATGGTATGTCTCTCCATTTATTTAGATCTTGTTTGATTTCTTTTATCATCATTTTGTAATTTTCATCATATAGATCCTATACATGGTTTGCTAGATTTATGCATTTACATTTCATGTGTTTTGGAATGATTTTTAATGACATTGTTTTTAATTTTAGTTTCCACATGTTTGTTACTAGTATATATAAATGATTGATTTTTATATGTTGATCTGATATCTTGCAATCTTGTTCAACATAATTTTTCATTCTAGTTTTTTATAGATTTCTTGGAATTTTTTACATAGACAATTATATTATCCTCAAATGGAGACAGTTTTACTTTTTCCTGTCCAGTCTGAATGTTTTTTTATTTCCTTCTCTTGTGCTGGCTTGGACTTCCAGTATTATATTTAATTATAGTGATGAGAGCCGATATCTTTAACTCATAATGACTACTATTTCCAGATAAGAATGGAAGTTCAGTTCCCAGCTTCGTTTCACCAGTATAACTCTGGTGGGGGAATTGGAGGGCCAGTTTTCACTGCCACATTATTTTTCATCTCTACCGACAATATGGGTAGTGGTGCAGTTTTTTTCTTGGTGTTTGGCTCAAGTAGGATAGGTATTGTCAAAAAGTTTATGGATTATGCTAAAGACCCCTTTTCACAGTCCTTTGGCTTTTCTTTTCTTTTTTTTTGTTTTAAAGATTTCATTTATTTATTAGAGAGAGAACATGTGTAGGGCAGAGGCAGAGGGAAAAGCAGACTCCCTGCTGAGTAGGGAGGCCGATGTGAGGCTTGATCCCAGAACTCTGGGATCATGATGTGAGCTGAAGGTAGACGGTTAACTGACTGAACCACCCTGGTGCCCTCTCAGCTTTTCTTAAAACATTTTTTTAAAATTGAAGTCTGTGCTTATTGGAAGTTCCAGATTCCAGTGCTTGCTTCATTTTATATGTAGGTAAAGAGAGAACCTCAGGAATTCATGTAATCTTCCAAGTTTTGAGAGCTCTGCCTTTCTCTTTTGTGTTTCAGAATTTTCCTCTGTTGGTTTGTTTTGTTGTCTATGGTATTTTAATTGTAGGATGGAGGATTAGAGGAATGGTCAGAACTGGAAGTCCAGGGCACCTGGGTGGCTTAGTGGGTTAAAGCCTCTGCCTTTGGCTCAGGTGTTTGCTTTAGGGATTCATTGTGCACTTAAACTTATCACAGTCTATCTTGAATTAATATTATATACTTCATTTCTCATGTGAGAACTTTATAGCAGTATAATAATATTTATCTCATTTATGGTTTTTGTACTATTAATATTATTTCCCTATTTTTTCTCTGACTGCTTTAAAGATTTTATCTTGGGGTTTCAGCAGTTTGATATAAGATATACTTAGCTGAGGCTTTCTGTATATTCTGTTCATAGTCCATCAAGCTGGATCTGTGAGTTGATGTTTTTCAACAAATTTGGAAATTTTCATTCATTATTTTTTTAGATATTTTACTGCCTCTCTGCTTTTTTTATGAGGGTCTAATTACACATATATTAGACTGCTTGATACTGTGTAAGAAGTCACTCATACTCTTCATTTATTTCAGTGTTTTCTCTTTCTGTGCCTCCGTTTGGGCAATACATATTATCCTATCTTCAAATTCACCAATCCTTTCTGTGGTGTCTGATCTGCTGTTAAGTTCTAGCCAATGAAATGTTTATTTCATATATCACAATTTTCACATTTATGATTATCTTTTGGCTACTTTTTAGGGGGTTTTATATTTCTTCTGTTCTTCCCTACCTTTTCACCTAGTCTGTCTTCTTTTCTTGCAAATTCCTTTATTAGTCACAGAGTTTTAAAACTTTTTGCTAATTTCCAGTATCTGGGTTATCAGTGTGTTTACTTCTACTGTTTTTTTCTTTTGGCTGTGGATTGTATTTTCCTGGTTCTTCATATGACTTGTAATTTTTTTTTTATTGGATCCCAAGCATTAGATTTAGAAAAACATTGGAAACCCTGATACAATGTTTATTTTCTAGAGGAGGTTTACTGTTTCCTTCCTAGTGTTCAGGGTGAACAGCTAATAATTCTAATTTCTATAAGAATTGATTTGAGCAGGAACTGGTCCATATTTTAAGTTAAGTTCTTGTCTGATTTATCTAACCCACAGTCTCTCTTATTGCTGCTTCCCCTGAGGGGCTGATTTCTTTGATATTGCCAGTATTTTAGCTGTAAGAGTTTGAACTCTGATTTTAAATAGTTTTGTTCACATCTTGGTTCAATACTTTCAGAGCTTCCAAATATAATTACCACAAAAACATGTAGGATGAGATTCCTCTCTTTCTTAGTTTCTGCTTTTTATAGTTGTGTAAGTGCCAATCAAATCTTAAAACATTTCATTAGCCCCAAAAGCCTCCTTGTACTCCATGCATAGTCAACTCTCTCCTACCCTGGCTCCAGACAACCATTGATCTATCACTATGCTTGTGCCTTTTTGAGAATGTCCTATAAATCAAATCATATAATATGTAGCCTTATATATCTAACCTTCCCTTCTTCATCATAATGTTTTTGATTACACAGACTAATCCATGTTGGTCTGTGTACCGGTAGTTTGTTTTGTTTATTGTGAAGAATATTCCATTGTATGGCTATACTACAGTTTATTTATCCATTTATCAGTCAATAAACATTTAGATCATTGGATCCAGTAGCTCTTTTGGCTGTTATGCATGAAGTTTCTTTTTTTTTTTTCAATTAGCCAACATACAGCACAGCATTAGTTTCAAATGTAGTGTCCAACAGATTAACAGTTGTGTATAACACCCAGTGCTCATCATGTCACATGCCCTTCTTAATCCAACACCTAGTTACCCCTTTCCCTTACCCCCTTCCCCTTCAGCAGTCCTCAGTTTGTTTCCCACAGTTAGGAATCTCTCATGGTTTGTCTCCTTCCCTGATTTCTTCCCATTCAGCTTTCCCTCCCTTCCCTTGTGATCCTCTGTACTGTTTCTTATATTCCACATATGAAGGAAACCATAGGATAATTGTCTTTCTCCAACTGACTTATTTCACTTAGCATAATACCTTCCAGTTCCATCCAGATTGATATAAATGGTAAGTATTCATCCTTTCTGATGGCTGAGTAATATTCAATTATATATATATATATCTTCTTTATTTATTCATCTGTCAAAGGACATCTTGGCTTATTCCCCAGTTGGGTTATCATGGACATTGCTGCTATGAACATTGGGGTGCATGTGCCCCTCCAAATGAATGAAGTTTCTGTGAGCGTTTGTGTGCAAGTCTTTTAGGACATATGTGTTTATTCATCTTGGATAATTGCTTTGGAATAGGATTGGTGAGTTATAAGTATATGTTTAATTTTATGAGCTCTTGCCAAACTTCTTCTCCACATGGCAAAACCATTTTATGTTCCTACCAGCTCTCTACAAGAGTTCCAGTGGCTGTACATTGTTAACCAAAATTGGTATTGCCAGACTTTTTAATTCTGACCATTCTTAAGGAATGTAGGCCTCCTTTTATGCCACATTTTTGGCAAAATTCAGATGGAGAAGGGTTTGATAGAAGAAAAATGGTTGGATTGAGTGATTTGCTTTGGGAGATTTTCTCATTCCAGTCTATCTGGCTGACCAGTCTAAATGGCTGTGAAGGGCTCATCTGGTGTTTCTTCATCCTCTAAATTCTGTTTCTCAGTAGTAGGCCTGTTTTTGTCTTGGCTGACTTGGCACACTTTGCATACACTAGACCAAGTGCTCTTCTTTCTCCACCATGCTCCCTATAGATATGAATATAGCTTTTGTTCTTTCCTTATCTGTAAAGTGTTCTGTGGAATTCAGTTTGTTTGATTTTTTTTATCCTATCCTGTCCTTTTCAGTATCTTCAAGGAAAGGGATGATAATTATATAATGTTATGTATTTTTCCTTTCTGGATGTTTAATTTTCCTTTTTTTTTTTTTTTAATTTGAGGGAGAGAGTGAGAGAGAACATGATGGGGGGGAGGAGCAGAGGGAGAGGGAGAGAGAGAGACCTCCCACTGAGCAATGGAGCTCGATCCTGGGACTCCAAGACCATGACTCGAGCCAAAAGCAGACATTTAACTGACTGAGCCACTCAGATGCCCCGTTCTTTCTGGATATTAACATCAAAATTAACACTTCTGATACCTTTTCATGTCATAATCATAAGAGGCATTTCAGCTTCCATTTTAAAGATATTTTTAGAAGTGCTGCCCAAGAATTTGTTTTGTCTCATTGGCCTGACTGGGACACCTGGATGCCCTTATTGGTAAAGGAGGCTGGAAAATTTATTATTATTGTTATTCTTAAAATATTTTATTTATTTTAAAGAGAGAGAGAGAATACAAGTGGTGTGGGAAAGGCAGACGGAGAGGGAAAAGCAGATTCCCCTATGAGCAGAAAGCCCAACACAGGGCTTGACCCAAGGACCCTGGGATCATGACCTGAGCTGAAGGCAGATACTTAACTGACTGAACCATCTAGATGCCCCTTTATTTTTATTATTACTAGCTCTGTACATTGGCATCCCCAGTAAAATTGATGTCCTGTTAGTAGGCAACTACTAATCTCTATTATAATGACCATTATCATATAGTACAGTATAGTTATAGTATAAATACTATTATAAGACTGTTATGTACTTGTCTCACAACATTGTTGTTATAATTTTTGATGATTTTGATATCCATGTAGATGATCTTTTGCAAATAATCTAGCATCTCAGTTTGTTGAATTTCTTCCCTCCAGCAATTTTGTCTTCTTTTCTATCTCAGCAACTAACTGACAAAATGATATCCTCTAATCTTTATAATAACCAATAACTTTAACTTTTCCATAATTTAAGTTTCAATCATCTTAATCTTTGGTCGTAGTGACCTCTTATCTTTTCCACTTAGTCTGCATAATATTCTGGCTCCAAAATCCTTTGATTCCATTTGAAACTATAATACATTGGGCTTATTGCCTTTTACTGTTCCAAATTCTCCTTGTGGTCTTACTTACCTAACTTAAATTCCATGGTCCATTATTATCGTTGCTCCATGTATATGTCCTTTCTTGCCCTGACATGCTATATTGATTTTATTTTCTTAAATAGCAACCCTGATCAAATCGATCACCATCTTCTCTATATTTGTGGCATCTGAATGTGATTAGAAGAAAATCCCCAAGTGTGCTTATAGTCTTATTTTATATTTTTTATTAGTAAACCTAGTTCATTCATTTTCCCACTTTCCTGAGTGACTAATCCAGTTTTCCCCCTTCCCCTATGTGGGTATAAGTCTTTATCATGACAAAAAAAATGTGTATCTGCCTGTGAATATGTTTTAAAATGTGATGTTGAATGAACATACTCCTTACGGAGAACATTCTATTAAAATCCTAACTGTATACAAGGATATGAGATTTGTTTATCATAGGTTGTCTCTGATTTACAAATCACTGCTCTACTAGAAGAAATTCAGTCATTGTGATATTTCCATCTGTCACTATTTTTCTCTCAAAGTGTTCATTTGCACGTCGAGTGAGGGTAAAAGACTACAGCTCTTGGCAAGTATACTTCTATTCAGAAGTCATAATAAGCATTCATTTTCTAACACAAAGAGAGATTTCTAAGGTATGTACAGAGTGGCTGCCTTTTTTTGTCTACTCATAAATTTCAGGAGCCTAACTCTGGGATGCTTGACTTTCTGCAATGGTACAGGAGAGAATAAAAGAGGTGTAGCGGATTATACGTCATTCATAGGCCTCTCCCCAGAATTTAATGTCTTTCACTTTCTGGGGGAATTTGGTAGTAGAACATTTGGAGCATGATTTCTTGTCTTATAGCTTGAAGGGATATAAATTATAGACAAAAAATATTTTCCAAAATAATTAAAATATGCTATAATGTAGATGGGGATGCACATGGATTCTGAAATAAAAGTAACTTTGTTTTGTTATTCTTTCAAAAGGTTGGGGATGATCTGAATTCATTCTTGGTATGTTGTTCACAATTTGCAGCTCAGTTAGAAACGGCAGCTAAGGAAGAACGTAATGTATGTATTCCGTGTAAAATGTCAAGTATAAAATATTTAATATTTTAATGATTTAAATTATCAGTGATGCTAACAATAAGTTTTGTATTAATACATTTTATATTTTATTAAAATAAATTGTTATTAATAACAATTTTAAAGCTATATGGGTTGTTTGAACTTGAATGTGATAATCCATTTAGCAGTATTAATCTTGATATCAGAGTTATAAAAGGCATTTGAAAGTATTATTTGATTTTTTATTCTTAATGTAGGCATTTAGATCTGTGAATTTTCCTTTAACTACAGCACTGAGTGGGTCATTAGTATTTTCATATTTATAAATAAAAATATAGTATTAATAGTATTTATGTTTTAGTGTTTTTAAACATTTTTTATTTAAATCCAATTAGTTAAAATATAGTGTATTATTAATTTCAGTGGTGGAATTTAGTGATTCATCAGTTGCACATAACACCCAGTGCCCCTCTTAATGCCCATCACCCAGCTGCCCCATTTCCCCACTCACCAGGC
Organism: Spilogale gracilis; assembly: GCA_004023965.1. Lineage (NCBI taxonomy): Eukaryota > Metazoa > Chordata > Mammalia > Carnivora > Mephitidae > Spilogale > Spilogale gracilis. Next base: position 10,903 of record PITA01032922.1, read on the forward strand.
CTCCAGCAACCTTCAGCTCGTTTCCTGTAGTTAAGAGTCTGTTAGAGTTTACCTTCCTCTCCATTTTTATCTTATCTTATTTTTCCTTCCCTTCCCCTGTGTTCATCTGTTTTGTTTCTTAAATTCTGCATATGAGTGAAATCATATGGTATTTGTATTTCTCTAATTTATTTCACTTCACTTATGCTAAGCCTCCAGTTCTATCCAAATAAGGTAATTTATATTGTAAAGGTAATATGTTGTAATTAATGAAAATTTCAAAAAAGACATGCATTTCAAAGAAGAAAACAAATTACCATAATTCTATTTCCCCAAGAGAACCAACTATTGTTAACATATTTTTATTTCCCTTCCTGATTTTCCAAAGTTATAAAGATTTAGAAAAAATGAAATAATACTGTACATACTACTTGGTGATACACTTTTATTATTTCCTGACTTTTGGAAAATAGTATTTATCGTGTCTTATTGTAAACATATTATTATTATTTTTTAAATATTTATTTATTTTGAGAAAGAGAGTGCATGAGCAGGAGGAGGGACAGAGGGATAGAGAGAGAGAATCTTAAGCAGACTACCCACTGAGCACAGAGCCTGACTTGGGGGCTGGATCTCAAAATCCTGAGATCATGACCCGAGGCAAAACCGAGAATTGGATGCTTAACTGACTGAGCCACCCAGGCGCCCTTGATTGTAAATATATTATTTTGGAACATTTAAAATTGAGGAAAGTATATAGGAAAAGAAGTTACCTGTGATCTCAATCTAGCATATGTGCACAATTGACATTTTAGAACATATTTTCTAGTGTGCTCTCTCTGTGTGTATATACATACACCCTTATATATACACATACACATATACATACACACACATATATATATATATATATATGGATACACATGCTGTGTATGTCTGTATATGCACATTCGTTTATATGTACATTGATATATAATAATTTTTTTATTATGGCAAAATACACATACTGTAGAACTTACTATATTAACCATTTTTAAGTGAACAGTTCATGGATATTAAATACATTAATATTGTGCAATGATCACCTCTATCCATCTCAGAACACTTTTCATCTTGCAAAACTGAAACTTTATGCATTAAACAGTAACTCCTTATGACCCCTTACCAGCGCCTCTGGTAACCACTGTTCTGTTCTGTGTTACTATGAGTTTGGGGGGCTTTTCTTTTCTCTTCTTTTCTCTTCTCTTCTCTTCTCTTCTCTTCTCTTCTCTTCTCTTCTCTTCTCTTCTCTCTTCTCCCTTCTTTCCTTCCTTCCTTAATCTACAAATAAGAAAGATCTTGCAATATTTGTCTTTTGGTGTCTGGCTTATTTCACTTAGCATAAGGTCTTCCAGATTCACCCATGTTGTCATAAATGGCATGACTTCCTTTTTTTATGGCTGAATAATGTGTGTGTGTGTGTGTGTGTGTGTGTGTGTGTATTACAATTTATTTATCTAGTCATCCATGAACACTTAGGTTATTTCCACATCTTGGTTATTGTGAATAATGCTGTAGTGAACATGGGAGTGCAGATATTCTTTGAGATACTAATTTTGTTTTCTTTGGATATATGTCTGGAAGTGGGATCACTAGAACATGGTAGTGCTGTTTTTAAATTTTTGAAGAGTCTTCATACTGTTTTCCATAGCTGCTGTATCCAATTTCCTTCCTGCCAATGGTACACAGGATTCCCTTTTATCAAATTTTTGTTAACAGTTGTTTTCTCTTTTTTGATAATAGCCATTCTAACAGGTGTGAGGTAGTATTTCATTGTGATTTTGATTTGCATTTTCCTGATGGTTAGTGATATTGAGTACCTTTTTATGCACCTGTTTGACATTTGTATGTCTTTCTTTGAAAAAAAAATATCTTTTGCCCACTTTTTGAATTTTTTTTTCACTATTAAGTTGTATTAGTTCCTTATATATTTTGGATATTAATCCCTTATCAAATATATACTTTGCCAGTATTTTCTCTCTTTCCATAGATTGCCCTTTTCATGTTATTGTTTCCTTGACTATGCCATAAGTTTTTAGTTTGATGTAGTCCCACTTATTTATTTTTGCTTTCGTTAAACCTTTGCTTTTGATGACATTTTCATGAAACCATTGCCAAATTCAGTGTCCTGAGATTTTTACTCTGTTTTCTTCTAGGAGTGTAGTAGGTTTAAATCTTATATGTAGGTCATGGATTTATTCTGAGTTAATTTTGTAATGGTATAAGTGGTATAAGGGTCCAGTTTTATTTTATTTTATTTTTTTGCATGTGGATATCCAGTTTCCCCAGCAGTATTTGTTGAAGAGATTGTTCTTTCCCCATTGTGTTGTCTTGGTACTCTTGTCAAAAATTATTTTGCCATATATGCATAGGTTTATTTCTGGTCTCTTAGTGTTGTTCTATTGTCTCTTTATATTTAAATTTTTTTTTTTTTTTTTTTTTTTT
>PITA01032923.1:0-13376 GCA_004023965.1 Spilogale gracilis
GTCAACATTATATACTTAATTCCACTTTCACATTAAAGGCAGATCCTTTTCTATGTACACAGTTAAATTTTATTAAGCATTTTACTTATATGAAATATATTACTCCATGTTTTTCCTAAATCAATAGCTTTTACTCTTTGAGACCCAGGGGCTATGGGCCATGTTTTTGATCACATGTACACATAAATCCAATGTTTTGGAGAGTTATGGACCCTCTGAATTCCATCCATAGGCCAGCCTTAAATTAAAAAGCTCTGTTCTACCTCACATGAGATATTATTGTCTATCACTTCAAGAATCTAGACTTTATTAGCCCAGCCTTGGACACTTTGGAGAAACGTTTCAGAGTTTACTTTTGTTAATATTCACAATAAATGTTATCAAAACCCAAAAATTATTCAAAAAATATCTTTGCATCTTTAACAAAATTGTTATTCCAAATATCACACATGGAGTTACTCAAGACCCTCTTTCAAAGGACCAACATGATAAATCCCTTCTACAATTCATTTCTTTTTTTTTTTTTTAAGATTTTATTGATTTATTTGACGGAGAGAAATACAGCTACAGAGGGAACACAAGTAGGGCGAGGGATAGAAGAAGCAGGCTTCCTGCCGAGCAGGGAGCCCGATGTGGGACTCGATCCTGGGTCTCCAGGATCATGACCTGAGCCGAAGGCAGTTGCTTAACCAACTGAGCCACCCAGGCTCCCCTACAATTCATTTCTGGGGGGAAAATATTATCTGACACATTTAAGTTTTGTTTTTTAAAAAATAAGCCATTAGAATTGTGAAAATAGAGGCGCCTGGTGGCTCAGTCGTTTAATCGTCTGCCTTCAGCTCAGGTCATGATCCTTGCTTGAGTGCCACGATCGAGCCACGCATTAGGCTCCCTGCTTGGCAGGAAGCCTGCTTCTCCCTCTCTCACTCCCCCTGCTTGTGTTCCCTCTCTGGCTGTGTTTCTGTCAAATAAATAAATAAAGTCTTAAAAAAAAAAGAATAGTGAAAATATTCTCTTACTTTTTCAATATGAGCTCCCAGCTAACAGTTAAAATTTAGTGTTCCACTTACCAGAACCACAGTACCTACATTTTCCCTCTCTATACCTGGATCTTACTGTAATTATTATGAGCATTTTAAATCTTTTTTGAAAAAGTGGAATGTAAATTCTGTATTATCACATGTAAACTTCACAACTGGGCTATTTCCTAGCATGTCCTCTGCCCTCCTCCGTTACTTTTCTGACATTGTGGAAATTGACTCAAAGGCCACACACAGTGAATGGCAGGACATACACTTCGAACGTCTGTACTGCAGACCCAGGTTTACCACTCACCACGTAAGTGACCTTGCCAAAATCATTCACATATCCTGGAGTCTACTATAGTAGCCCCATAGATGCTACTCCCCTGAGATTGTCAGGCAGTCACCTATAGGGGATGAACTTGGGCTAAGGAAAGAGAATGAGCACAGGAAGGAATTGCTAAATAAGACAACATGGCTTGAGCTGGATGGTTTTTAGTCATCTTTGCTAACATAATGTTATTCTTTACATAATATTTTTCTTCCTTTACATTTCCTTTATACTTTCCATTTCCTTTACAAGTCATAGCTCAGGACTGGGTTTTATATTACATGGGCCTGAGGACATCACTGTATTGCTCTGAGCTTCAGGTTTTCCACAGATTAACACAAGGGGAAACATGATCCTTGCCCCATTCATATTCTACAGGAAGCTATATGGAATAATCAATACTGTTACTTGTAGACAAAGATGGGGTAGGGTAATTTAGATACTTCAAAATTCAGCAGTAAAAGCAAAATTCAGTAAAAGGAGCTTAGAAAAGCATTGGACTCTGATAAGGAGAATTTGGTTTTGGCCCCAGGATGATCAACAGGCCTGTGGTGTTCGCTAAATGATTTGACCTCACTGGGCCTCAGGTTCCTCATCTGTCAAAGAGGAGGTTGGCCTAAATATCATGGAGGTCCTTTCCAGGTCAAAACACTTTAATATGTTATTAACAAATTATCTACATGCTCATGTCCCAGCAAAGGCTCAACCTCTTCACCCCTTAGGTGCTAGGACAATGATGAGGCATAACCTGGTGAGAGTGAAGCAGGTGCCTACAGGAGTGTGAGCAGCATCTTCATGAACACATCCTATACTGGCTGCCTCCTTTCTCTCTTCCTGCTGACAATGTCTAGAATCAACTACCCATAAACTGCTTACCAAAAAAAACAAAAAAAAACTATATTGAAAATTCAGGTAAAACGTACTACCTTATAAAGTGGCAAGAGCAGGGACACCTGTGTGGCTTACTTGGTTAAGCGTCCACTGTGGGCTCAGGTGAGGAGCTCAGGGTCCTGGGATCAAGCCCTGCATCAGTCACCCCACTCAGTGGGGAGTCTGCTTCTCCCTCTGCTCCTCCCCCTGCTTGTGGACTCGCTTTCTCTCTCTCTCGCAAATAAATAAAATATTTTTTTTAAAAGGTGGTAAGGAAAAAAAAAATAAGGAAAAAAAGAGTGGTAAGAACATGGGCATATGAGCACTAGAGTTCAGAATAAAATGGATCTGATGCCCAGGTCTGTTGACCTTGGGCACATTACTTAATATCTATACTGCATCAGTTTCCTTGCCTAGGAAATGAGAATAATATAACCTTCCCAGTAGGACTCCTATGAAGATTAAATGAGATAAGGCATATGTAAAATTTATTCCAATGCATATAGCAAGTGTTCAATAAATGCTTTTACTCTAAAAATGTAGTTTTATTTTTCCTATTTTATAAGTTTGGTCTTTCTTCACTAACTTGTAATATTTCAGAAAATAATTATTATACTTCTAAAATTAGTATTTGAATCTAGAATAAATTACATCTTGTCTAATTCAACTTGTCCAGCTTAGTGAACTAAGAAATTTAAGTTTAATAGACTCTAGCTAATAATATACTATAGATTTTTTCCCCATTTTTGCTTTCAATTTTTACAGAAGTCACTTAAAGGAGTTAGAAATCAGCCCTTGGATCTACATACTGGTTCGCATTATTAAAATAAATTTGAATGTTATATGGTTGCTAAAAGCCTAATTTAAAATAAGAAATATGGGCTATGTGCCATTAGTATGATATGGTAAGCAAAGAAAAAAAAGTCTCCATATGCCCTGCTTTTCACATTGCCAATGGCAAAGTTTTCCTTGGTTAATGTAGGCCCATAGAATAACAACAGAGGCAAAGGTTGTGACCTCTCAGGACACTACAGCATCAACTATTAGAGTCAGACTAACAGCAGCAGCAATTTTGACTGGTTCTGGTTGGTTAATCAAAAAAATTGTCCGGGAATTGAGTATCTGATTCTTGGTTCTGGCTCAGGTCGTGATCTTAGGGTTGTGGGAAAAACGCTACAGTCAGGCTCCATGCTCAGGATTCTTACTCTGTTTCCCTCTACCCCTCCCCACCAGGCGTGCACTCTCTCTCTCTCAAATGAATCAAACTTTAATAAAAAAAATTTGTTTAAAGAATCAAAAAATTGTGTACACTCCATAAACATTTACTTTACCTTAAGACATATAAATATGCATTAATTCCCCAAATTCCCAAAGTAATTCCAACGTTTTCCTCGAAGAATTCCTCACCACAATTTCACTTACAGAAACCATAGTCAGAATTTATCTTACACAATTTCCAGTTTTAATTTTCTAGTTGGACTGAAAACTAAAAAACAAAGACAAAACAACAAATGTGTAAAGCAAGGTCACGATGTTTTCCTTCAAATGTTGACAATTTTCTTTGTAATCTTTTACAGTTTTCCTGCTTACATTTTTAGTTGCTCACTTTTATGGACTCTTTCTAAAGAATTCAATATTCCTAAAAAAAAAAAAAAAAGAAAGAAAAAAAGAAGAATTCAATATTCCTTTCCCAGAAACAACGCTTTCCTTTTGCACTTGCGTCTCGTAGATTTACAAAACCATTACTGGTATATAAATGATCTCATCACAATAACAAGTGTAACTGGCAACAACAGGTTTATGATAAATACAAAAGACTGCTGTTGAACCAGTAACCCAGCAGCTGGATTAGGGAACAGGCTACTACAGCCCGTGTTCGCTAGACTGGCTGCACTCAGTCTGCTTAAAGGGGAAATGAAGAGTATAGGCTCAGCTCACTGGGTCAACCTGTTAGATGTCAAGAGAACTTTCTTTTATTGGGATAAACTATATGCAGTTGCCAACATCTCATTGTCTTTTATCTAGAGAAACGGCAGTACCTACGCCCAACCTAGTATTTCCAAGAAACACGAGCTACATTCAATGTTAAGTATTTTCTACTAACAATTTATTTTTCTCCCTTTGAGCAACGAATAGTACTTCCTGCAACGTGATTTTTTTAAATTCTACTCTCCATTTATACAGCAACTGAATAATTGGTATCTGGACTCTGGATTCCTAGGAATGTCACTTCTACCTCCTAACTTTCTTCAAGTTAACATCACATCTGTTAGAATTTCAGAAGCCAAAGGTATAAGCAGGTGCCTTCCGGCTAACTGAAGGAAAAAGAGCAGAGTAATCAAAATGTGAACTCAGTACTAGTTTGTTTCTTTGCTTGCTTCTGAGATGCAGATCTTTTTAACCCACAGAAACCAACACAGCACTGTCTGCCTAGAGAAGTCAGGAAAAAAGATAGATAAGAAGGGAAGTGAGCAGATGACTTATCCTGGACAGACATAGGATAAATCATCCTTAAATATGAGCGCCCTTTACTGTCCTTATTTTGTCTCTGTTCTATCATTTGATTGTAATCAACAATACATCACAAATGTGACACTAAGTCAAAACCCAGAAATTTGGGAGAGAAAGGAGAAAGGGCTATATTTACATGAAGAACTACTAGCCAAACCCTCTTTTTCTAGTTCTCCCATGTCAACCACTGATCCTAAAAAATCTACATCAGGTTTATCTTTAGGGTTGCCCTGATGCCCTCACCAAACTACTATCTGATATCAGAACCCTACTGTGTCTTTCACCACTAAAATATCGACCCACAGAGTTAGTATGCAGAGTGGGAAGAGCCTAAACTTTGTAATTTTACCTGGGTTCATATCCTGGCTGCATAACTGCAACAGTGTATCATGAGCACCCTGTATGCTTTCTTCACTGAGTACCTCTCTTCACCCTTCTGCACCCATGTGTACTACGAGAATCATGGCACAGACCTTGACAGCCTCAGCAGATTCACGAGAAAATGCATATAAAGTGCCTCATTGCCACTATCATGGGACCCAAAAGACGCCAAAATTTTCAGCAATAGAAGACTGAAAACTTAAATGCAAGCTTGAGCATTTCATAAACATGTGGCACAAGGACAGTCATAAAGCTTATTTTCTGTTTCAAAATTGGTATTCCAACAGAGCATAACCAAGATATCTAACGTAAACACTGAAAGTGACTATCCTTTCTGAAGAGAAACAAACGATGAGCTGGCGTATCTGGTAGAGAAGAGAGAGAGAGCACGTCCACCAGGAAGAGGAGAGGTTTCAGAGAGGTGAAGATCCAAATGTCAGAGGGATGCTTTTAAAATTCCAACATGAACATGCCTCTCACCTTCTTACCTGCTTTCAATGGTTGCCTGCAGATTTTTGGAGACAATCCAAATCCTTCAGGTCAAACAAGGCTCTCAGCACACTGAAGGCCTAGGCAACTTACTTCACAGCCTCCTCTGCACTTTGTTCCACGCTATTCCTACTCTCCCCAAGGCACCTGCCTTCTCTCAGCCTCAATCTGATTTCCTGCCCTCACCTCATTCCTCTGCTGCCGTAACTCCCACTCTTCTTTCTTCTGGCTCAGAAGGACAATTGTGTCCACCTTCTTCCACTTGGCTTCCCTACTACTCTGTGCTGCTCGTAGTTGATTGCACTGCATTGCAATTGTTTATGTCCCTGAAACCCTGCCCTGCCTTTAATATTCTGCTGATCACTTTGCCTGACACAAGACGGGCACTCATCTAAAGATCTGTGGAATATGCAACTTCTGAAACTCCCTAATTTTGCCTAGATTTAGCTCTATTACCTTATATCAGAGAGGACAAAGAAGCTAGGCTGCTGTGTTCAAATACTGTGAAGCTGCTTCTCAAGACAGATGAAGACTTGTATTTCATACGGCAGACCTGTATGTTCTATGTGATATGGTAACTTAGCTCATCTGAGTAATAGCCTGTTTAGAAGTGTTTATGACAGCGTGGCTACTTCTATCATTAACCAAACAGTAATTTTACTTCCCGATGTAATGAGGCACTTTTAATACAATTAAATTAGGAATAATTAGAAATCTCAATTTTTTTACAAGATAGTTCTTATAAAATGCTAAATTTGCACTCATTTTCAACTTTTAAATAACTTGTGAGTGGTCCAAATTGAATGAGTAACAGAAACACATCTAAGATATACTCCTCTTTCAAAATGTACTTATGGCAGGCTTCTTTCCATGCTATAAGATGTGTTAGATTAAAATTCAAGGTTAGTTCTCAATTTAACATGTTAACGTACATACAAAGTCTCCAAAATTATTTGTTTGGTAAATATCATTCTTCTATATCTTAAAACTGATGTTTGCACACATAGCACACCAAGGAGAATAATTAAACAAACTAGGAAAAGTCCGGTTTCTTCCACTCAACTACAAATTATTTGAGGACAGGGATTTTTTTTTAATGTACATTCCAGTGTCTGACATAAAGAAACAAACCCCAATTCATAAAGTGATGCAACTGCAAAGGTTAAGTATTACTGTACTAGGTTGTTTATAATTGTTGCTGATACACCTGTTCAACAATAGAGGATTAGTTAGAAAATCACATTACAACTGCTGGAATATAACACGAACAGTGGGAGTTTTGAAAATCAGATTTGGAAATCAGATGGAAACATTAAGTAATAGTTAGCAAAAACGGAGAGAGACAAAGGCAAAACTGCAAAACATCTAGTGTGGTAGAATTTTATGTTCAGTGGGTCAAAACTCTTTTGGGTTTAGGTACCTCTTTGGTTTCCTCTTTTCCTCACTTCAAACCTCTGCAAACCTCCTGACACATCCTCTTGGGACTACTCCAGGCTCACATCATCTTTACAGAGCTTTTGGGAAAAGGTTCCTGTTAGGCATGCCTGCAGTCTCATCCAACTATCATCATTTCTCCTGCCAGAATAAGACAGTCATTCTCTGCTAAATATGTCTACTGGGGTCATCTCTTCATTTGCATTTTATGTATTTTTATGTACATGTTATATGTTGCAATAAAAGATGGTCTTTTTTGGTAAGTTACTATGGTTGGTTTCATGTCTTGTTTTGCTAAGGCCACCAATATGGCCCTACAGTTACATTACTAACCATAATATGTGGCCAGGATAACTGGATTCCTCTTTGCAGCAATAAAGTCAGCGGGGGCTTTTCTCCCCTTCCACAATGTCCGCCAGCTCCTCAGTGTCTACCAAAGCAAACTCCTTAACACCCTTAAAAACCCGGCTTAAAACTTTCAGAAAAGTTTCTACTGTTATCAAGCACACCTTAATTCATATTGCATCAGATCCTACATTTACCAAACAACAACTACATGTAAGGCCTGAAGATCTAACATCCTACACTGTTGACAATATTTCCGTGGACATGGAGCATTTAAAAGACAAGATACCTAACAGGTGAGAATGACAAATGATAGGTGATAAATGAGTTCAGAGGTAGGGAACAGGAAGACAGGGAAAGAAGGGTCAGGAGGGGTAAGGTTTGAGGAAAGCTACAAGAAGAGACAAGGCAGAAGTTGAAGAGATGTCATGATTCAGAGAGGTGACATGAGACAGGACTGCTGAGTTTTGCACCAGAGTGACTAGGACAGTGATGGGCCCCGGACATTAATGTTAACTAGAAATGCTTTGAGGCAAAAGAGGGCAAATCCATGGGGAATATTACAATATAAACTGACAGATGCTACTCTAAAACTGAATAAGGCAGGAAAAGCACAGAATCTTAAGTCACATAACTAGAGGAGATAACTTAAGTAACAAGATAATGATAAATAAAAATTAAAAGGAAAATTAAAAAGAACCTAAACCAGTACAAAAACGAGATCTGAGAATGAGAACCTGGTCAGTGATGCTTCAAAGAGCTCAGGTCAGGACTTCAGGAAATAAAGAAGAAAGGAATGCTAGGTGAGGCAGTATGGTCCAGAGCCTCTGAGTTGGAATCCCTTCCCGCTACTTGTGTAAGCTGGGGCAAGTTAGGAGGTACCATGCCTAAAACAAGGATAATATAATCCTTCAACCTCACAGGATCGCTGCGAGGATTATGAGTTAATGTAAATCATATAAACACTAAATAAATGCCTGCCGTTGATGGAAAAAGAATTTTCTAGTGCTCGGTGACCTTGGGGAGAACAATTTCTGGCCAGTAGTAGGAGCAGAAACTAGGGAGTAAGGGAATTAGTAAGCAAATGAGCAGTAAGAAGGCAGGGGCAATCGCAAGTATGGACGATTCTTTCACAGAAGTGGAACGATACATGGGAGTTGTGAAACAAAAAAGTAACCTGCGAATATGGAGTTAAGTAAAAACGCTTTCAGAGGGGATATCTCAGCAAGAGGGGAAAGGCTTGGATCGCCAAAAGTGTTCTTCAGTCGGCGTGAGACGTGTTTCCCCAACCCCACAGGGAGCTGGACCGGGGTGAGACCGGATTCTTCCTGTCCCGACTCCCCAGGGAGCTCGAAGGAGTGCTCGCTCCGTATCCGGTAAGTTTGAATCAGCGCTGACTGATAAGGGTAAAAGGCCAGTTTCCTAACCAAGGATACATCGGAAGATGAAACAACAGGGTTTCCTATCTCCAGCTCCAGCACGACGGGGTTCACGGCTCAGTACTCATCACCCTCCTCAACCGGGGCAGTCGCCGGGACACAGTGTAGCTCTGGGAGCCAAAGAGGCAGCGCCACCCTGCGAGACCAGCCCCCAAGTTCATTCTGGCCTCGGGGACACAAAAGCGCCCCAGAGAGAAAGGAAGCAGAAATTAGGGGACTCGGGAATTTGGGGGGCTGGCTACAGAAGCCAGATTCCGGAGCTGGGAAAGTGACCTCGGGGGCCAAGGTCGAGCAGGTCCTTCTCCCAGTCCGACCAGCGAGCCCTCCCGCCTGGAGTAGCAGGGGCCCCGCCCCACGGGAGCGCTCGGGAGGCTCAAAGCCCCGGGGCGGCCCTGGAGCACCCGCCCTTCGGGATGCCAGGGCGGCGGAGGGGCTCCCAGGGAGCGCGCAGGTGAGAGAGGCGGCCCGCCCTCCCGCGGGAAGGGCCTTCGCCCTCCGCACCCACAGGCCGTGGTGCGAGAACTTCCAAAGCGCCTCCCCACAGCCCGCGGAGGGCCTGGCCAGGCTCCCCGGTCTCCCGCACCCGGATCCCGCTGCCAGCTGCCCGCGCGCCGCACCCAGGTCCCTCCATCCCGCTGCTCCGGACCCTTGCCGACGGGGGTCTCTCTCCCTTCCCCCATCGCTTCTCCGCGCCCGGGAAAAGTTTGGCCCCAGCCCACCCGCTTGGAGTCCCGCACTCACCCTGCGGGGAGCGGAGCCGAAGCGGCCGGCGCGCGCGGGAGCAGAGGGCGGCGGCGGGCGGCGGCGCGAGCGTGGAGCTCCTCACAGCGGCCCCTGCTGCCCCTGCCGCCGACCGAGCTGGAAAAGGGGAGGAGGCCGCCCGAGTGTCACCTGCCCGCTCTCTCCCACCCTGCCGCGTGACGCCGCGCAGCACCGCCCCCGCCCGCCGCCAGGTACCCGCGAGGGGCGGGAGGGAGGAGCCAGCCGCTCTCCCCGGAGCGAGCGCGCCCCTCCTCCCGCCTCCGCGCCTCGACCCCTGGAGCGTAGCCGGCTACGAGGGACTGCGGGACACTTTGGGAATATGCGTTCTGACCTTTGGACTGTTTATTTCTTTCTGGTTACCCCTCACCATCACCTGAGGTCATATGGAGGCGTAACGTAAATAGTGAAAAAGTTGTCGTCATGCATGACTCAGGAATGAATTGTAGGAAAATGTGAAATGAGAAAAACCTGGCCGAGGTAAGGCTGGAATGGAGAGGGGGGCGAAAAAGGGAGTCCCTGCTTCGGATAAAGCTTTCGGAAGGTTAACCCATATCTAAAATGGAGGCCAGACCCAACCAAGGAGAGAAGCCCAATTTGGGTCAGCTCCATCCTTGCTTAGTAAGAAACTAGACAAAAATTTCTGCAAATACTGGGGAGTGGTGCGGGTTTTTAGAGCAGTGGAAACAAATGTAAAATCTAAGTTAACTTTTTTCCTGGTTAGTCACACTAGCTGCTGCAGAGAACAAAGTCTAGCAAACTGATTTCTCCTTATCTGCTACTGTGGGCTTGGAGATGGAGCGAGAATGAATATCAGGTGTGTGTATGTGTGCTTCATTATTTTTTAACTTATCGGCCTTGTGTCTAGTTTATCCTCTTAACCTTTGTTAAGTTTGGGGGTCATGGCAGCAATAGCTGGAGGCAAAATAGGAGTCCGAGAAGTTATGTGCTTATGGAGCAAAACCAAGAACTGGAATTATCTTCTAGAAACTTGAAAAATATCCTGACCCAAGCTCCTCACAAACGTGGCCTCTCGGTTTGTGCTCTAAGTTTCAAGCATGGAATCCTGACAAAGGATCCAGAAGACAGGTATGGTGAATAGGGAGAACATTTGGTGGACCAGAAGCATATTTTCTGCACATACACAGTTTGCCTTCCACACCTAACTCTATTGCATTAAACAAGAGGCTTTAAATGTTTTGTGTAAGATGCTGAGAACCCACATAGTAGCTATTGAAAGGAATGCAAAACACATGAAAGCTCAAGTTTAAGAGAATTTTGAAGTCAAGGAAACTGAAGATTTCTCCTTCTTTTTAAGTAAACTCTGCTTTCATAATAAAAGCATACATAGATACAGTTTAGTAGATTTGGAAGATCTTTTGTGAACTGGAGACCTTTACCTAATTGTATTTCCCATTGCTAATCCATCTCTAAATATCTACATATATTAATGAAATTTCAAATATGTAGAATGTCAGGTGGCTTCTTTCATTTAACAATGTTCAAGTACTTGCTATATTCCAAGCCCTCAAGATTCAACACACAAGAAACCAGATGGAAAAAAAAAAATTCTCTCTTCTTCTGGAATGTAAACTCATTCTAATTGAGACCATAGATGAATAAATAAAATATGTGGTGTTCATGTTGTGGTAACTCCTATGAAGAAAAATAAAGAGGAAAAGGAATAGGGAAGTTGGAGATAAGCAGGTGCAATGTTAAAGTGGTTAGGGAAGACCTCAATGAAAGGAAGCATTTGAGCCAAAATATTAAGGAGAGGTGGCAAGCCTGTATGTTTAAGTGGGTAACAGCATTCTAGTTGGTGGACCATCAAGGCTAAAGGCCCTCGGGCATGAGTGTGCCTGGGATAGTCATGTTCACAGAACAGCAAGGAAGCCAGAGTGGTTGAATTGGGGTAAGTGAGGACATTAGTAATAAATGAGATCAAAGAGTTAAGTGTTTTTTAGTAGAGAAGTGACATCGTAAGACTCAAGTTTTGAAAAGAAATGCCCACAGTGGAAGGGTGAGGAGGATGAGTAGTTACTAAACAATAACACTGGCTTTTAGTACAGCAAGAGAAGAAAGTGTTTCAAGGAGGAGGAAGTGATTATGTGTGTCAAATGCTGTAAACTAAGGATCAGAAATTGACTATTGATTTAGTAATATGGAAAACATTGGTTGACCATGGCAAGAACAGGTCTGGAGGAGTAGAAGGAATGAAAATCTCATTTGAGTAAGTTTTAAGAGTAAGTGGGAAGACAGAAATTGGAGAAAAGTTTAGACAATTCTATCAAAGACTTTTGTGATGTAAAGGAGCAAAGAAATGCCATCATGGCAGGAAGGGGAATTCGATCTAGAGAGTTTTTGGTGGGTTTTGTTGTTGTTAAAGGTAGTGACATTTACAGTATGTTTGTATACTTCAGAAAAAATTAGTAGAGAAGCAAAAACTTGTGATGCTAGAAAGAGGTAACAGGGAGAAGGCAGTGTTATGGGCACGTGTTGGGGGAAGTAGGAACTTGTGTTGATAGATGTTCAAGTTCCCTAGAGGCAGACCTAAGACAGAAGTCGTGTATGAGTTGATTTAGTGAGGCCATTAAGGAATCCAAGGGGATCTGGGTGAAACTGACATTGTCCACTATGCAAATATTAATATTTTCCAAATTTGCCTTGTTTTAAAGAAAGAAAATGTTATAGTTAAAACTACTCTCTTGGGCACCTGGGTGACTCAGTTGGTTAAGTGACTGCCTTCGGCTCAGGTCATGATCCCAGAGACCTGGGATCAAGCCCCACATCGGGCTCCCTGCTAGGCAGGAAGCCTGCTTCTCCCTCTCTCACTCCCCCTCCTTGTGTTCCCTCTCTCGCTGTTTCTCTCTGTCAAATAAATAAAATCTTTAAAACAAACAAACAACAACAACAAAAACTCTCTTTTTCTCAACTCCTCTCTTTTTCTCAAAGGTATCCTGAAGTAGCTATGTATCATTTATATGCATGTGTTTATTTTATTACATTTATATCTAAATATATACTATAATTTTACATATGGTTAAATTTGTAAATTTGTAAATACTATCATACTGTCTTCTGCAAATGTATTCTTTTGTCATCACTGTTTTTGAGCATTTATTCATGTTGATACATACAGGTCTTGCTCACTCATTTAATTACTATATAGTATTCTATTTGTATAAATGAAACCATTTATCCACTTGCCTGCTAATGAATGAAATTAGGTAACTTCCAGTTTTTCCCTCTTGGAGGGCAATGAATTTATGAGTAAACATTTGCTTGTATACATGTAGAAGAATTTCTAAGATTTACATTCAGAAAGGGAATTGCTGGTCAAATAGGTTATTCTCTTCTAAGGACATTTGGTAGTTTTTTGCTGTCCTGAATTTGAACCCTCTGCCTTTATTTGAGGAAGTTCCTATTAAAAGACTTAATAGGAGGCAGAGCTCACCTTCTATTACAGAAGCTGAAGTGTGTGATACTTTGCCAGCTCCTTGGGCAGCTAGAGCACCCGGCTGTGACCAAAGCAAGGCCAAACAGATACCAACCCCACTCCACCCCCTCCCGCCTCCAGCTCCCTTCCCCCACTCAGGATGCTGACACTGAATCTAGTGACAGAAGAAATTGTGCTTGCTAGAGGCATGGATGGCTCCCCAGACTGGTTCACTGGCATAAATTAGCTCTGGATTGTCAGCAGAGCATTTTTTGTTCTTTTTTTCCGTTTCTGTAATCTAGGCTTTGTGGAAGTCTGTAAGCCTCTCAGTACTTTTTCAAAAAACATAGATACCTTTT
>PITA01032924.1:0-13386 GCA_004023965.1 Spilogale gracilis
TAGGGAGGGAAACGAAACAACAGAGATTTTGAACACAGAAACAAACTGAGGGACTTGGAGGGAGGGGGGTGGAGGGATGGGAGAGCCTGGTGGTGGGTACTGGGGACACCTAAAGCGGGGAGCACTGGGTGTGGGGAATGGGGAATGAATCTTGAAACACTGGAAAAAAAAATTTAGTAACAATAAAAAAAAAAAAAAGAAAAAAAAAAGATGTTGTTTTTTGAGGCCTTAAAAGGAAAGACGTTGGGGCGCCTGGGGGGGCTCAGTTGGTTGAGCAACTGCCTTCGGCTCAGGTCATGATCCCGGAGACCAGGGATCGAGCCCCACATCGGGCTCCCTGCTCGGCGGGAAGCCTGCTCCTCCCTCTCTCACTCCCCCTGCTTGTGTTCCCTCTCTCGTTGTGTTTCTCTCTGTGAAATAAATAAAGTCTTAAAAAAAAAAAAAGGAAAGACGTTGAACCCTTCGGAGGGCGTTTCCAGACAGGAAAGTGCAGCTGGCTTCGACTCTGGGGGTGCTGCATCTCCCAGAAGCAGTCCTTCCGGGGCTGGCTGCCACCTTGAGAAATTCATTCTCTGCCTGTAACCAGAGAGGGCAACTTCCAGAGCCGTGATCTTGGGCTCCACTCGTGAGATCTTAGGGTAAAAGTCTCAGTGGATCCCCTAAGAACCCACATGGCCAAGCGAGATCTTCCCAGACTGAGTGTTGCGGCTTACGCCAACTCCAAGGTCAGGGGCAGGAAGCAACGCTATCAGCAGGCGGAACCCGCGGCTGCTCTCTCCCGCCCCCGCCCGCAGGGGAAGAAGCCAGGCGGACCAGCACTTGGCGCTTCCAAACTCTCTACAGTTAGGAAACGGAGTCCTGAGAAACGAAGTGAGAAAGTGGAGAGAAACGTGAGTGTATGTACACCCCAAGTTTGCAGAGTGGGCGTGCCAGTTATAGGACGATTGGAAGCTTTGGAGCGTTGTATTCCTACCAGCATAGGTCAGTGGCTTGCCCTGGACTGGCGTGAGTTAGCAGAGGGCGGTTGTGGCGGGAGGAGCCCAGAAGGACTCACAGCTGATGCAAAACCAAATCATGGCATGGGACCAGAAGCGTCAACCAGAAAGAGAGGCTGAACCATAACCCGTAAGGTCTCTGAGTTCTGGCTCTTCCTCTTGATTCCTGTAGGAAAACGTCGATAGTCAATGCCGGAATACTAGTCATGGATGCTCCATGATGGGCTAATCATACATGCATAGTCGTCATCAATATACTTGTTAATACACAGAGTAGGTCAGGTGTATATGTGCGTGTGCATGTGTGTGCGCACAGTGCATGTAGTCAGTCGATCTCCCTAACCCAGGAGATGCACTTGAAACAGGAAAACACCATGGACTATCACAGGAAAGTTCCAGAGCGCACAGAGCAGGTGGACAGGAGGCATTTAAACGGGGTGGCTCTCAAGTCAGACAAGGGGCCACTCGGGTTTCACATTCTGTCGTCTAATAGAACATCTCTGAGGCGTGGGGAGCTGACCAAGGTGGGGGGACAGGTCTAAATGAGCGCCATCACAAACAACCTGAAATCACAGGTGGGCCAGATGTCAGGGGAAGGAAAGGTGACACCCTGGGAAGTGTGTTAGGGGACAAGATGGACGGCAGCCTAGTTCATGCTTCAGAAACTTCCGAGCTCCATCTTTGCTAGAAGGGGTGAGATGCACCTTCCAGGGGTCCTGGAGAAGACCCAAATCACAGGGTGTCTGGAGCCCCAACTCTCCTCCACTGGCCATGGCTATCTGCAGAACTATCCTTAGAAGGCCTTCCGTGGCAAGCCCCATTTCGACATGAAGAATTTTGTTTGTGCTTCTTAGAAATGACTCCCTTAGAGCAGGAGTGGGGTGTGAGTGGCCTGTGTGGTATGCATTTGCCACTGCAAGTGTGGGTATAAATACACTGAGCTCAGAGCTACAGCAGATAGAAGCATATATGCTCTATATTAAGCAAACTAGTAAGTGCTTAAAAGAGCATGCCCAAATATTGCTGGGAACTATGGAAATTAGTGCAAATATTCCGGAGAGCAATTTTCAATGTAGATTCATAGCTTAAGCATGTGTGCGTTTTTGACGTGATAAGTTCACTTCTAGGAATGTCTGGTGAAGTGACCGGTTAGGGGCACACTTACCTTGCAAGGATGATGTTAAAATAACTCATGCTTCTTTTAAAAAAGAAATGCAGGATGGCTGCATTTGCAGGGTGCCTGGGTGGCTCAGTTGGTTGGGTGACTGCTTTCGGCTCAGGTCATGATCCTGGAGACCCGGGACTGAGCCCCACGTCCGGCTTCTTGCTCGGCGGGAGACATGCTTCTCCCTCTCTCACTCCCCCTGCTTGTGTTTCCTCTTTGTTGTGTTTCTCTCTGTCAAATAAATAAATAAAATCTAAAAAAAAAAAAAAAAAGAAATGTATTGTGGGAGTCTGGATGGCTCAGTTGGTTAAGGGTCCCACTCTTGGTTTCAGCTCAGGTTATGACCTCATGGTCTTGTGATCAAGCCCCATGTGGGGCTCTGCCCTCAGCAGGGAGCCTGCTTGAGATTCTCTCTCTTCCTCTCCTTCTGTCCTTCCCTCCACTCATTCTCTCTCTCAATAAAATCTTTAAAAATACATGAAAAGAGATGCATCAAAAAATCCCGTTTTTCACATACTAGACTACTGAGAAGCAATTTGAAATCATGTTTTTGAAGAATATGTAATAATTGAAAAAGTAAGACTCTCATTTGAAGGGTGGCTCAGAGGTGAGTTTTTCTTTCCACCTTTCTCTATTTTGCAAATTTGCTGCAATTTAATAATAGGATTTTAGCAAAAATCTCAGGCACAGTTAGACAATATTTGATCTTTAGTGTACCAGGTCAAGAAATCAAGACTTCAGCTTTCTGTATTTCTGAGTTGAATCCAAAAGAGGAAAACATGGTTAGATTAAATATGGCTAGGAAAACTGGGTCTAGCCGCTTACAACTCCATGCCTAAAGGCAGTAAGAAATTTCCCTCCTGGACGACCTTCATAGCATATTAGTGTATTAAAGGATTTTGTATATGTTCTATCAAGATATTAATTATGTCTTTTAATTATTTAAGCTGATGGCAACAAGATATTCTCTCAACTAGACCAGGCCTACCTGTCGATGACGCACTCTGACGTCACCTGTCCATGATGCAATTGGGGAGGTATGATGACCCACGCTGACGTCACCTGTCGATGACGCACTTGGGCACGTATGATGACGCATGCTGACGTCACCTGTAGCTTTGTCTTCTACATTCCCAGGTTTCTCTCACGTGGTATAGGCATTCAGTAGTGGATGTATTCTTGGTGTATTTTCTTTTGTTTGGGGGAAGCTTTTTACCTTTGGTAATTTCTAGTGAAAGATTGGGCTCCTGGGGTGCCTCCAAAGGGGCAGCAGCAGGTGGCCTCTGGGCTTCTAGGCTGCTGGCAGGGCTGGGTGATGGCAATTCTCTTCAATAGTTTGTGTTGGCCTCATTTTCAGAAGATACTCAGACACTTTTCTTATACTTCTCTCCCACAGACTTATTTTCATCTAACTAAACCCTTTCCTCACGTTCTGACACCTGGTTTGCTGTTCATGGTTTTCTGAGTCTCCCTCTTCCTCCACCCCAAGTCTCGCCACCTCAAGTCGTCATGTTATTTCACTGGTGAACAATTCATTTCTCTACTTTGCCGGGAGAGTTTGCACTATTATAGTGGAAGTAGTAAGCCACAGCTAATGGACATCCTAGGTGCTTCTCAGTGCACACTTATTTGACCCTCGTGATGGAAGGAGAGAAATGACAGTTGATAGCTGAGTGGAAGGCATGTGCAAAATGTGAATGCTCACTGCTGGTTGGATCATTGGTGTAGCTGAGATATTTGGCAATTATGAAAGTTTACTTGAGCTTTTATATGTCTGGGAGCATTTTTTTTTTTTTTTTGCATTGTGTACCAGTAGAGAATTCAAAATGTGTAATGTCTCATTTTCTGGATGTGTATACTTACTTTTTTTTATTTTAAAGGTTTTATTTATTTTGACAGAGAGTAACACAGCCAGAGAGGGAACACAAGCAGGGGGAGTGAGAGAGGGAGAAACAGGCTTCCTGCCGAGTAGGGAGCCCGATGTGGGGCTCAATCCCGGGTCTCTGGGATCATGACCTGAGCTGAAGGCAGTTGCTTAACCAACTGAGCCACCCAGGTACCCTGTATACTTACTTTTTAAAAAAGATTTTATTCATTCATTTGACACAGAGAGAGCATAAGCAGGGGAGAGGAGGCGCCACACTGAGTAGGGAACCCAAGGTGAGGCTCAATCCCAGAACCCTGAGATTGTGACTGGAGCTGAAGGGAGACACTTAACCATCTGAGAGACTCACATATTCCCTGGATGTGTGTACGTGTAATGATATTTTATTTTTATTTTTTGTTTTTATTTATTTTATTTTTTATTTTTTATTTTTTTAAAGATTTTATTTATTTGACAGAGAGAAGCACAGCTGGAAAGGGAACACAAGCAGGGGGAGTGAGAGGGAGAAGCAGGCTTCCCGCCGAGCAGGCAGCCCAATGTGGGACTTGATCCCGGGTCCCTGGGATCATGACCTGAGCCGAAGACAGTCGCTTAACCAACTGAGCCACCCAGGTGCCCCTATTTTTTATTTTTTAAAGAACTTATTTTATTTTTGTTTTTAGTGTTCCAAGATTCATTGTTTATGCCCCACATCCAGGGCCATGCAATATGATCCCACAATACCTACTACCAGGCACCCCCGTCCCCCTAACCCTTCCCTTCCAAAACCCTCAGTTTGCTTCTTGGAGTCCATAGTCTCTCATGCTTCATCTCCCTCTCTGATTTACCCCAGTTCACATGTCCTTTCCTTTCCTTTTCCCACTGCCCTCCATGTTATGCCTTATGCTCCACAAGTAAGTGAAACCATATGATAATTGACTTTCTCTGCTTGGCTTATTTCACTCAGCATAATCTCCTCCAGTCCAGTCCATGTTGCTACAAAAGTTGGGTATTTGTACTCCTTTCTGATGGAGGCGTAATATTCCATCATATATATGGACCATATCGTCTTTATCCATTCATCTGTTGAAGGGCATCTCAGCTCTTCCCACAGTTTGGTGATTAAATACCCAGTAGTGCAATTGCAGGGTCATAGGGTAGCTCTATTTTTAATTTTTTAAGGAGTCTCCACACTGTTTTCCAAAGCGGCTGCACCAACTTGCATTCCCACCAACAGTGTGAGAGGGCTCCCCTTTCTCCACAGCCTCTCCAACACTTCTTGTTTCCTGTCCTGTTAATTTTGTCCATTCTGACGGGTGTAAGGTGGTATCTCAGTGTGGTTTTGATTTGAATTTCCCTGATAACTAATGATGAATATTTTTTCATGTGTCTGTTAGCATTTGTATGTCTTCTATGGAAAAGTGTCTGTTCATGTCTTCTGCCCATTCCCTTACACTTTACACAAAGATAAACTCAAAATGGATGAAAGACCTCCACGTGAGGCAGGAATCCATCAAAATCCTGGAGGAACACAGGCAGTAACCTCTTTGACATCGGCCACAGCAACTTCTTTCAAGACACGTCTCATCTCCAAAGGCAAAGGAGACAAAAGCAAAAATGAACTTCTGGGACTTCATCAAAATAAAAAAGCTCTGCACAGCAAAGGAAACAGTCAACAAAACAAAGAGGCAACCCAGAGAATGGGAGAAGATATTTGCAAATGACACTACAGACAAAGGGCTGGTATCCAAGATCTATAAAGAACACCTCAAACTCAACATCCAAAAAAAAAAAAGTAATGATTTTTAAAAGGAAACAAAAGTTCTTTATTTTTTTATCTCACATATTCAAACACTTATACAGGGTTATATGTATTTAGATATTTACTCTGCGGAGTTTGCTTATTTATTCTGTTTACACTCTGTTCACTTTGGAAAACTTTGAAATTAAAAAGAAAAGTAAGACGAGTTTTTAAATTTTGTAAAAGTGGTAACTATGGTGAGATAAAGCATAGACACTGGCAGAAAAATATTCTTAAAAATCTGTGTAAAAAGCCCTTGAACCTAGAAAGTATACTGAAGAAAATAAGTGGACAAGTTGGCTATATTATAAGACTTCCCCATCCTCTCCAAATGATTTGAAACTAATACTTACTAAATATAAATTCAGAAAGTAAACTTATTTCTTAAAGGAAAGTACATCTTTTTCTCTGATAAATAGGTGTATGGAAAGTTTATCTCTCGGATGGAGAGATAAGCTCTACGCATTTATTTTGGTTCATTTTTACCTAGAAGAGCTGTCTTAGAATCGATGGACTATTAATGTCATGCTGTGTGGACCACAAGTAAATAATAGAGATCGGAAGGAAATTTCCCCTTGGGCATCTCTGTGAAATGAATTACAAATTGTGATAATAAAGCCAGAAATGTTATTAATAGTTGATGATGACATTAATCAATGAAAAAAAATCAATAAAACCATGGCAGATAAGTACATGGAAAGATGCTTAACCTGGCTAGACTTCAGGGAAATGCAGCCTAAAACCATCATTAGCCACACCTACTCCTTTGAAAGGTGCGAGTGGCCGTGGAGGGCCTGGAACTCTCATTTGCCCCACCATGACTGCGGGATGGGGCACTGCTGGGGACAGAGCTGGGCAGTTGTTCGACAACTTCAACATGTGCAGGACTCAGGCATCCTGCTCCTGGCACTCACTGTAGAGAAATGAAAACACAGGTCTGTGCTAAGTCTTGTACCCACATGTCCCTGGCTGTTTTACTTACAATAGCTGCAAACTAGAAAACAAAACAAAACAACAACAACAATAACAAAAACCCAAATGTCCAACAGTAGATGAATGGATAAACAAAATGTGGTTTATCTGTGCAAGAGGATATTAGCCAGCAATAAAAAAGAATACACTATTGATACAACCACAAATGGATGAATCCCAAAATGTTGGTGCTGAGCAAAAGAAACAGAACAGAAAACGGTGTAAATTGCATGGTTTTGCTTCTGTAAAATTCTAAAAAGTGTGAATTTCTCTCTAATGATTGAAAGTGGACCATGGTTTTGGGGGATGAAGGTGAAGTGGGAGGCGTAGAAAGAAGGTGTTTTGAAAGTGCAGAAACAGGCTTTGTACATGGTTCATATACCTGAGCTTGAGTGTGGTGTAGAAACTCGTCAAAATACCTCTAGCTGTGCATTTTGCTACGCACAGTAGACTATATATTAAACATATCTCAACAAAGTTATTAGAAATGCAGGCCAAAGGGCGCCTGGGTGGCTCAGTTGGTTGAGCGACTGCCTTCGGCTCAGGTCACGATCCTGGAGACCCGGGATCGAGCCCCACATCGGGCTCCCTGCTCTGCGGGAAGCCTGCTTCTCCCTCTCTCCCTCCCCCTGCTTGTGTTCCCCCTCTGGCTGTGTTTCTCTCTGGCAAGTAAATAAAATCTTAAAAAAAAAAAAAAAGAAATGCAGGTCAGAAGTAAAAAATTATAAAAACAAAAGACTGCGGGCTGTGTGTCCCTGGGAGGGCCTCTGTAGAAGGGATGGACATGTGCCATCAGGTGGCGTGAAGCAAGACACTGCCTGCCGCTCTGTGGGTGGCATCCAATCAGATGGCATCCAATCAGATGAAGGCCTGAAGAGCAAAAACAGACTTCTGGGAGGAGAAGGAATTCAGCCTCAAGATGGCAAGGTCCACGCCTGCCTGAAGGCGCAGGCTGTCCGCTTGCCCCATGGAGCTGGCCTGCCGGGCCCCATGATCCCACAAGCCCCTTCCTTATGAGAAGTCTCTTCCCCTCTCTGTACCCTATTGCTGCTGTTTCTCTCAGAACTCTGACCATACAGCATGGGAGGAGCCTTTAAAGACAAAGGAGGAAGTTTTCATAATTTGTGGCTAGGTCCCTTACCTTCCGAGCGCCCGAGGCGCTGACGTCCTCACGCGGACTCCAGCGGCGGTGGCCGTGGCTTGGCCTCCCTCCACCTCCTGTCTGTGCCTGGGGAGGTCGGGCGGGAGGGCGGGCTCTCTGGAACCCGCGGATCCCCTGCTTGGAGCCAGAGGCTGGGAAACAGCGGTGCGGAGCCCGCTCAAGTCCCTGTGATTCTGCAGCGGGCATGTCTGTGTTAGGACCCATCACCACACTCTCTTTTCTGGAGGGAGAACCTGGCGCCAAAGGGACCCTTCTGATTCAGCATTAACCGCAGGCTTGTTTCTGTTTTCTTGCTGCCCAAGAAATGCCACCTCTTGCTGGTCCCGAAGCCTTCAGATTGGTGGGTGTTAATCACACAGGTTGGTCGGTATTCCTGGAGCTGTGATCTTTCCAGGGCCCCAGATTTCTTTCCAGCAGACTTTGCTTTCCACACAAAGGGCTAGGATTTAGCCTTTGATCAATTCCCATTTGCAAAAGGTAAGTAAGAGGGGAACATGCATTTGGGCTCTTGTGAAGCCCACCCGTTTAATCCTAACTCTTTACCGTGTGACTGTTTTGAAGTTTGAAGGGTCACACACACACACACACACACACACACACACACACACACACGGGCGTGCGCCCTTCAAGCATGAAAAGAATTTGATTTAAATCAGGCATCATGGAAAGGGAAGGAACTCGGAGAAGGGAGATGCGCTGAGGGCTCTGACAAGCCTTTTCTTTATTCTCTCGAGCTAATTGTGTCACTTGACACCCTGGCATGAGGAATAGTGAAATCCTGACAGGCTAATTTGAGCTTGCGGTTCCAATGAAAAGTACATAAGGCACTTGTTACATTTAGTGACAATCAGTGTCAATGTATGTTTCAGAGCCATCGGGTTACTTGGCTGTGGGTGAGCGCAGCAGCCCTCCGACGTGAATTACAGTGTGGTTTAGGGTCTAGGTCACAGCTGGGACAACGTGGGGTCCGGGACAGGAGGGCAGATGGAAAGCGGGGCTTTTGGCGGGTTTGGATGAAGGGGAGCGTAGGCCCTGAGAAAACACTAAAAAATGGCTACAGTGTTGCATTTGAGATAAGAACGGTGCCCCAGCTTTGCCTCCTCAGTGGCAAGATCGTGCAGATTTTGACTAACAGAGAGTGAAGTGGTGATTTGAATTTGATTATAAATCCAACCTGTGGTTTTAAGTAGAAAGATAAGAGCTAAATCTTTATGGCTTTGAAGGAAACAGAACAACGTTAGGACAGAAAAAAGAAATGACAGCAGGGGAACAGGCTCTTTGCCAGTAGGTGGCACTGTGGAACCGCGCCCAGGCCGGCTTCCCGGCGCTGCGCCAACAGGGGAGATGGGAGCCCTATAAAATTTCCCGTGGGCACAGAAGGTGAAGTAAGGGTTGTAATAAAGACCACTGGGAGTCTTTGAAAATGCCGCGTGTCAGCAGCCACTAAGACTGACCCTTAAAAAAAAAAAAGGCTCAGGAACGAGGT
Source organism: Spilogale gracilis (assembly GCA_004023965.1). NCBI lineage: Eukaryota > Metazoa > Chordata > Mammalia > Carnivora > Mephitidae > Spilogale > Spilogale gracilis. The sequence continues at coordinate 9,446 of PITA01032924.1, forward strand.
CACAGAAGAGGGTCCTGAAACGGGGTCCTACTTGAACTGATGTCTGATGTCATGGGTGAAAATAGGCGTGCAGAGCTGGTCGGCTGATCCCAGCCATGAAGTGCTCACGTCCATTGGGCCTCTGGAAGTTTCGCTTCACTGTAACCGAGAGAGCCATGTTAAAATACATTTTTATACAGTTGGCTTCTCTAAAAGGTAAAGAAAGTATAAATGATCTATTGTTTAAATGCTCCCCAGTCCCCTCGAATCTCAGTACTTGGAACACCACGGACTGTTGAGGGGCAAGGCAGTATGTGAGATCCGTGCCGGGTGGGGGGCTCTCTGCCAACCACGACTCTAATTCAGTCCTTTCCTTTACCCGGTGCTCAGCAGACCCCACCACCGCACCCCAGCAACATGCTGATCTGTACCTATCTTGTGCCATTTCCAGGAAGCCACATTTTCAGATTGAATGAAGATGAGATACCAGTGTTATAAGCATGACTGAGTTTCAAAGAGATGGTAGAATAACTTTTAAAGAGATTTTATTATTTTTTAAAAGATTTTTATTTATTTGAGGGAGAGTGAGAAGAGAGAATACAGAGGAAGCAGGTTTGCCACTGAGCGGAGAGCCAGATGCAGGGCTCGATCCCAGGACTCGGAGACAACAACCCGAGTCAGAGGCAGACGCCCAACCGATTGAGCCACCCAGGCACCCCAAGATGGCAGAAGAATTAGACATAACATAAACCAGGCTGAAATGGATCTCTGACCCTATAAAACCCAGCTGGAGGGGATGAGGCTTGAGGGGCTAAGCTGCTACCTCCTTAATGTTGTGCCTGAAATATCCCAGGAAGATTTTTACTCAAAAATCTTTATGGAGCCAATTGATTTCCCCCTTGCTGAGAGTGATCATCAGCTAAGGCTTCCCTTTCTTCCCCCACATCGCTGTAGTTTGGGACAAGGAAATGCATTCAAGTCACAGATGTGATATTTTTCTAAAACAGTGGTGCAGTGATGAGCACTTAAGGGTCTGGCTTCCCTCCAGAGAGATGTGCTTGTTACAGAATGTTAGGGAGTAGCAAATTTGGGGGCAGGAATGGAAGAAACAGAGCTTGAAAAATTGGTGAATGAGAGAGAGGGAGAGTTCAGAAGAATCCCGGTGTGGTAAAGATGAACAGGGGAGTGTCATTTTGGCACCCCGTGTTTTGTCTGGCTCAGTTTTTTTTTTTTGCTGGGGAGACTGACTCCTGTCTGAGTCAGAGTCCTATAGAGCCAGTAATGACAATGTTCCAAAGGGAATTTAGGGTTGGTCCCTTTCGTGAACTCCAGGGGGTAAGTTCTTCCTTATTCCTCATAAGACCCCCTCAAGTGAACGCCACTTTACTTACAGGTCTTCTAACTCACTGAGCCCCAGCACATGTGATTTCTGCTACAGGCATTAACTCTTACCTTGGCTTTCTCCTGGTGGAAGGAGACTGGACTTGACCTTAGAAACCCCAACTTTGTCCCACATCTGGAATTTACCCGTTCTTGGCTCCACGCCAATCCCAAACTGGTGGGACCATGCTGACTTCTCTTTCTGGAGCATCCCTCTTGTCGAGCATCTCCTTTCCATATTTCTGGACGCTCTGGGAAAGGAGAGGAGCTGCCAGGTTCTTGGTCAGATCCAAGGCTCTCGGATCTCTTCTGTACTTCTAGAAGGTTATCCCACCACGGTGATCTAACAGTCCCTTCTCTTCCCAATCCTCACCCTCTGATTATGTTGCCTTCTTCAAATTCCTCGTGGTCCCGATCCTTGACCTTCAGCATATCCAAACACCTTTTTGGGGGACCGTGGCCAGCCTGTCTGCCACATCGCAGGGCCTTCACAGTGTGGGGAGAGATGGAGAGTCTTCCTGGAACACAACACTCACTACATTCTGCTTCTTGCAGGAACCACAACTCGTGCTTTCTGTCCTCAGCCAGATATCTGCCTTCCCTTCCACCCATCTTAGAGTAAGAAGACTCCTCCTTTCTTCCAAGGCACTTGGCACCTCTGTGCCCCTAAGGATTTTAGTCTTTTATTTTTTCCTTTTGTCTTTTATCTCAACTTTCTCCCTCCCCACGGCTCCTTCTCTGTGACTTAAACACAGAGAAGATATTTCCCATAAGGTATAGATTTTTCTCATAAGAATAAAAATGGCTAAACATTCTCCTGAAATATTATCAAGGGTCCCTCCTGCACCCAAATCATGGCCCTTTCCCTGGAAACCACTTCTGAGAGTCTGTACCTCTCCTCTGGGTTTCTTGGCTCCCCCTCTACTATTTCCCCACACATCAGCACTAATAAATTCATTATGTTCATTTCTGTCTTAGACCACCCCACAGTGCTCCAAGGACACTCAGGGTGAAGTGCCAGCTCCTTGAGCAAGGCCCGTGTGCCCCCTGTGCAAGCCCATCCCAGAGAAGGTGCCGCCTTGCTTGGTAGGTACACAGAATGTATGCTATTGTTCAGACTTGTTTAGCTCTGTCTCCTGCACTAAAATGTAAGCTCTGGGAGAGCAAGGATTCTTTTTATTATTTTTTTTAAGGATTTTATTTATTTACTTGAGCAAGAGACTGAGAGAGAGTGCACAGCAGGGGGAGGGGAAGAGGGAGAGAGAGACAAGCAGACTTCCTGATGAGTGGGGAACACAACATGGGGCTCGATCTCATGACCCTGAGATCATGACCTGAACAAAGTCAGATGCTTAACTGAATGAGCCCCCCAGGCGCCCAAGGGCAGGAACTCTTTCGGAATGGGTCACCCTTGTATTCTCTGCACCCATACCCACTCCTGCACATTCAACCATTCAGTCAAGAGCTTACTAAGCTAGTGTATTCATAGATGAACAGATGAGTTAATGAGCCCTATGACCCCAAGCAGCCATCCGTGCAGACATTTGCCCATCGATTCCTTCTGTCTCTGCTCTTCTGCTCTTACTCCGTGAGCCCTCTCTGTCCTCTGTGGTGCTGATCAAGCAGAGTTAATTTTTGAGACACGGACCCCCGTCTCTTCCATTCTGATGACTCCAGTCCTAGCCAGTGTGGACGAAAGTTGTTCCCTATTCTCTGAGTCATAATATGCCCAGCCTGGCTGTTTACAGAAGAGGTAACTTTTTTAAACACATGCTTTATGCTTTTCACTGGAGTAGGGGTCTTGACAACAAAACCATGTATACTGTCTTTTCAGTTTCCTAGACCTCTTTAGCACTGTGGTGATTGATAGATTTGAAAAGGAAGACTCAAGCAGAACTATTTAATGTTTAAACTTTCATCGAGATGAGATAAGTCACATAAGAATGAATGCCTGTAACTCTCCTCATCTGTATCTATTGCTCCAAGATTTCCCTAAACCGTGTTGAAAAAAAAAATAGAATATTTTGAAACAACAAATGATAGGCATTCTACTTCAGTGGGTCTAACAAATACTGGATAACATGGCGGACAAGAAGCGGGTGTCATCAGTCCTTAGCACTCCATGTTTTGAGAAGAGAATCTTTCTTTCTTTAAAAACAGTTTTTCAGGTAGTGCAAGAAACTACTTACCCAAGAAAATCAATGAATGGAAGTCAGGAAACCAGACTGTTGCCAGCTTTGGATCAAAAGAAGTTCTCAAATGAGTTTTCTTTTTCTTTTTCTTTTCTTTGTTTCTTTGTTTTTTTTTTTTTTTTAAGGATTTTATTTACTTATCTTTCAGAGAGAGAGAGAGAAGAAGGAACACAAGCAGAGGGAGCAGCGGGCAGAGGGAGAAGCAGGGAGGGAAGAGGGAGAAGTTGAGCAGGGAGCCGGATGCAGGACTTGATCCCAGGACCCTGGGATCATGACCTGAGTCGAAGGCAGACACTTCACTGCCCGACGCCCCCCAGGCGCCCCTCAAATGAGTATTCGGACCGCAAAGTACAGCGCAGTCTGCACGCAGAGGTGGGGGCTTGTGTGTGC
>PITA01032925.1:0-13374 GCA_004023965.1 Spilogale gracilis
TGGTGATGGTGGTGGTGGTGATGGTGGTGGTGATGATAGTGATGATGGTGGTGGTGATGGTGGTGGTGGTGATGATGACATCGGGCTCCCTGCTCAGAGGAAGCCTGCTTCTCCCTCTCTCATTCCCCCTGCTTGTGTTCCCTCTCTGGCTATGTTTCTCTCTGTCAAATAAATGAATAAATAAAAAATCTTTTAAAAAATTACCATCTAAATCTGTTATTTTTATGTAGGTTGCACATGTGTAATTTAAAAATTTATTTATTTTGAGAGAGACAGAGTGCACGTGTGTGCATGCAGACATGTGAGCGAGGGGAGGGGCACAGAGAGAAACCAACTTCTGCCCAGAGCCTGATATGGGGCTCGATCGCATAACCCTGAGATCAGGACCTTACCTGAAACCAAGAGTTGGACGATCAACAGCTGAGCCATCCAGGTCCCTGGTGGATCTGTGATTTTTTAAAACCTACATTTCTTCCACATTTATTAGTATTCTGCTGTAAGGAAGAGCTTTCTCTTCCTCATTGACCTACTTACTGTTTATATCTTTCTGTATTCCATTGCACACCTGGATTCTTTTGTGTCTCTAACCTGTTATTGTTGTGATGCTGCAGTTGCCCACAGCTGGCCTCTGGGAACCCTTCAAGCTGCTTCTATGTTCCTTGTCATGTCCTCATTAGTTTCTCGGGATTTACTCTCTGCCACAAGATGCTTATGGCTTACTTAGTGCTTTCCCTGCCTCAGCCCTGGAATCAGCCATGTACCCAAGGGCCCCACTTTGTTTTAGTGAGGGATGTATTTAGAAACTAAAATGTGTAGAAGCTAAAACCAGGTGTGCTCACCATTATTAGAATATCATTGGTTCTAGGTGCTTCTAGGGGACAGAGCTAGGGGGCATGTATTTTTAAACATTCAGAGGTTCATACTGATAACTTGAAATCCAGTCAGACACTAAGTCTTCCTTCCTTTTCCTCACTGCATCCATTGGGCTCTCTTCCTCCTCCCACACTGAGTACCTGGCTCCTAACAAGGTCAACATATTTGCTCATTTAAAGCATGCATTTTAAAGCAATGGAGTATTCCTCTCTGCCTCCCTTCTTTTCTAGCTGCTGTGAGATCATTTATTTTAGCATTCTTCAGTTTCAAGAGTTTTTTTCTTATTAATGTTCTCACTTATAAGCATGTTCAGGTTTCTCTAAGCATATCTTTGCAGAGATTTCACCATGTAGAAGTACTATCTTAATATTATTTATCATAAATCACACAAAGAAGTCCCTTGCTTTGTGTGAGGCTGGAATGGGGATTGTTGCTAATAACTTCCATCTGCTTGGCAGTTTATGGTTTACCAAGTACTCCTTTATATGTGCTGCTTTATTCACCATGCTTTGAATTCTTTAGGTCCCAGACAAAATGGACATTAGAGAAATAAACCCAGAGCTTCATGAATGTTTCACATTGTAGGACCAATTAATACCTGCTGACTTCTAAAAAGATGCATTTAGAGTCGATGACTAATGAAAACAGCTATCATATAAAAGCATGGGTAATCCTCAGCAGTTAGATAATCTAAAATTTTTTATATTCATGTAGGCATTGTTTGCTATTGTTAATTTTTTGTAAGAATTTTCATATCTTTGTCAGATTGATTTTTTTTTAAGATAGGGAGAGAGAGTATGACCATGAGTGTAGGAGGAGGGGTAGAGGGAGAGGGAGAGAGAGAGAATCTTAAGCAGACTCTATGTCTAGTATAGAGCCCTTCATGGGGCTTGATCTCAGGACCCCAAGATCATGACCTGAACCTAATTTAAGGGTTGGGCACTTACTGATTGAGCCACCTGGACACTCCAGATTGATATTTTTAAAGGGTGTCTGTTTTGATATTTTTAAAGGGGATCTGCACTGATTTACAAGTGCTTTCAAAGGGGTGATTCTGAAACATGATTGTGTGTGGAATCTCTTGGAGAGATGTGAGTAGGGCTGTACCTCTTACTGATAAAATCAGAAGTTTTTAAAGCTATCCAGACTTCAGTGAACAGCCACTATATGACTGAGGAAAGGCTGTGCTATTTTGGAGAGATTGGCTTTGGTTGCAGCTAGATACAAAGGACCTTGATTTGGGCCTGATTTCTGATTTAAATACTGATGCTTAAAAGTCTACAAGGATATATTTTGAGCTTCACCTAGCAGTTAAAAGCCATATTCTCTTTATTCTAAGAATTATGTGGTTTTCACATTTTAGTATTTATGAAATAATGACCTAAAATTAAGGTGTGTGTGTGTGTGTGAGTATGCGCACGTGCACATGTGTGTGTGTACACGCACATTGTCATGTTCTAAAGCTATACCTAGAGTAGGGAGGGTTCTTAAAACTCAGTGATCATCAGAAATACCTGGAGGACTGGTCGCAGTGTGGAATCGTAGGCCAGTATTGGACGTTGTGGAAGGACCTGTGTTAGCCAGCCGCTCAGGCGCTTCCGATCCACCGGGTCCTTGGACTTTGTTCTGAGCAGCCATTTCCAAAGAGCCGTCCCCCAACTCCCTGCACAGCCATGCCAGCATCACCTAGGAACTACTTAGAAGTTGTTGTTGTTGCTTGTCTCAGGTCCTCCCCAGACCTACTGAATCAGAGACTCTGGAAGTAAGGACTAGCGATGTGTATTTGCACTGGCACCCAGTAATTCTGATGCAGAATGAAGTTTAAAAAACACTGTTTTCCCAAATGCTGCCAGTGTTCCCATACTTCCTTGATGATAAGAATCACCCAGCATACTTTTAAAAACCCAGAAACTGGGCTCTATCCCAACTCTGCTGAATTACAATTCCAAGGGGGAAAGTAATTCCGAGGGCACAGGTGGATAATCTATGTTATTAACAGGCATGTGAGATGATTCTTATCCTTAGAGAAATTTGGGAAATACTGAGAAGGCCAAGCCTGTGCCAGTTCACGGTCTTACATTCCTCGTTTAGTGGTGTCTTTGGGTTCGGTGCTCATGATCACATTTAAATTTTATAGCAGCCCTATGAAATGGTTACTATTTTCAAACCTATTTTACTGATGAAAAAAACTGATGTTTGGAGACCTTATACAACACATGCAGGGTCCTAGCGATAGGACACCAAAGAGCTGGGGCTCGAGCCAGGCACGTTCCGACACCAGTGCCTTTGGTGTGAAACTGTCCTCGGGTAGCTGGTGCAGATCCTCAGCACTGTTGCCACAGTAGAGCACGGCCTTGGAGGTAGAGGCTCGCCCGGAGTCCTTCCTTGGTTCCACAGCTGAGTGCTGCTGGCTGGAATCCCAGCCTGCACTGCAGACATTCTTCCCCACTGCTTCTCAACATGAACAAGGCCTTTTTACTCCTTACCCTTGACCTGCCTTTGTTCACTCCTGCCTCTCCTGCTGCACTTGCTGCACCTTCACCGATAAGATCTCGCCGAGATCTCCTCCAGGCTTCTTACGTACTCTCCCCTTCCTTCTTCCCCTAGAAGGACTGTTCTTCCTGTCTTGTACAGTCCAAAGCTCACCATGCCTCAAGATTCTTAGTCAGTGTCCTCCACAGAGCCTCCCTGCCCATACAGGGCTCCGTGAGCCCTCTGCTCTGCGACCTACCATGCTGCCCGTGGCATGCACCCCATTTGTCCCCAACATGGAGTGCCCTGCACAAGTATCTTCATCTTTCATCTACATTACGTAACTTGAAGGTGCTCCTCTGTTTCTGGCTGAAGAGTAGGAACTGCTAAAACATCTTGTTGACCTATAATAAAATGAACCAGCTAAAGATCTACAGAAAATGCAGATGGGTTTTAAAAGCAAGAAAGGTTGTGATACTTCCTGGGAGAATCTGTGACACTTACATTGACTGTCACATAAGCAATCACTGGCTTGGCGAGGGTAGGTGAATGTAATGATTATCCCTTAGAACTTAGTTTATGAGACTCCTCCCCTCTCTTCTAAACCCAGAAAAAGCCAGGGAAATCTTTTTTGGTGAGGATGGAATGACAGTGGCATTGAGGGAGCGGGCGGAGGTGTAGTGTATGCTTCATAAAGGGGAAGAGCTTTTGCAAAAACTTACATTGTGATCATCATTCCGGATGATAATTAATGTACTTTCCTTTAAAACATAATGGGTGATGCCTATACTGGTTTCCTTCCAGATGTAGGGTAGCATAGTGTTTTGGGACAACAGCATCCTGTGTTCTGGAGCCTAGACCTGCAGAAACATGTCCCCGCACCTCTGAGCTAGGGTCAGGACTAATGCTGGGGAAAGGGCGCCACCTACTGACCAGCCAGTGTCTTTTTTTTTTTCCCCCCTCCCTCCTGGGAACCTCTTGGTTTATTTTGGCTCCTGGGAGGTGTCCTAAGAGGCTGGACCTGAGGCCTAGGAAAGTTCTCTGCCAGCACCCACCACGTTTCATGGGGAAGTTCATGAGGACATAGCCACACAAAGTATGGCATTCCAAGTTTATGCCTTCTGTAAGAGTCTCTCTCTTGAGAAGCGTTCTCCCTTGAGGAAACATATCAACAGCCTTGGGGCAGAAAATGGTAGAACTAGTATTCGGTTGAAAGCTGTTATGTAAGTTATGGCTCCAACGCATAGATTTCAAAGACAGCTCTGTTGTTAAGGGATTCAGGGGGAAGCAGGGAAGTTAAGACTTAATTCTGTTTTAGAAGGGTTAGAATCTAGGGCGCCTAGGTGGCTCAGTTGGTTAAGCGACTGCCTTCAGCTCAGGTCATGATTTGGAGACCTGGATCGAGCCCCACATTGGGCTCCCTGCTTGGTGGGAAGTGTGCATCTCCCTCTCTCACTCTCCCTGCTTGTGTCCCCTCTGTCGCTGTGTTTCTCTCTGTCAAATAAATAAATAAATAAACAAACAAATAAATAAATAAATAAATAAATAAAAATCTTAAAAAAAGCAGGGTTAGAATCTGTTTAAAGGTTTTAAAAATGGAAATTCATTTCATTTAAAAATAAAGCTTTGTCCTGTGACATATTAGTGAAAGGGGAATTTACATCAGAAAAGTGTCATTACATAGACGGTAGAGTTCTGGAATTGACACTGACAGGATGGGGACTGGTATCATTTGATAAGCCATTCAACTCCCAACTCCTCATGTAGGAGACGGTCCTGATGCCTTGTCCTCTCAACACCCTGCTGGTCAGTTTGAAGAGTGCACGAGAAGTGATAGGATGTATAGGATTTGTTTCCTCTTCCGGGAAAATGCCTCTGCGACATGGGTCGGAGGCGTGAGAAAGGTCACTTCCTAAATCAAGTGAGATGCAGAATTAGAGCCTTGGACTTCTTTGGTGGAAGTGGTATCGGAGAGAAAAGATACTTGCACTGCGTGAGTGTTTGAAGGAATGGGGAAGAGAGGAAGGACCAGGAAGGAGGAGAAGGCAGCCAGAGGACTTCACATGGGGCTTCCCACTTTTATCCTAGCCGCTCTCAATCCCTGGGGAATTCCAGCCTTCTGGATCCTGATAAATAAAGTTACATGAAACTTAGCTTCCCATTGGGATGCACTCTCAGGATGGTTTCACCTAACCTGGAATGAGAGGAAGGGAGTACTTAGCCAAAAGGTACTGGTACTCAGAGCCAGCACTGGGTGCCAGGCACTGGGCTAATTGCCTTCGACAGATCAGTCTGTGGATGTAGAAGAGTGCCGCTCTATAGGGATGTGACTTCCACATTAGAAGATTTTTTCCCTTCCCCTAAGAGGCAACATAGTGGAGTGCTGACAGGGCAGACTCTGGAGCCAGAAGACTAGGACACATAGAGGAGCTACTGATTGGGCAAGAAGTGTACTCTATCTGTGCCTCAGTGTGTGCATATGTTAAATGGGGGATAACGTGGCTCCCCTCATAGGGCCATTGTGGGGATTAAGTGAGTTAATACAGATAAAGTTCATGGCCTGAGTAATCGCCTAGAAGTGTTCGCTCTTCCTGTTGATGAGTAAACTGAGTAGCAGAAAGGTGGGGCGATTGGCCGAGGGCTGAGGATGCACAGCCGGGAGAGCCAGGGTTCATATTCAGGCCAGCTCCAAGGACTCTGTAGGTTCTGCCCCGCGGTGTCCGGGTGAGAGTGGGGCCCTCACGCAGGTGAGCAAGGAGTGAAGAGCGTTGGGGGACAGCATGTCCAGGTGGCAGAAGGAGGAAGAATATGAGAAGCAACCAGGAGAAATTTGGAGGAAGAACAGCAATAAAGAACTTGGGGAAAAAAATCTTGTCTGTTTTTCTGATTGTTAAATTAAAACAGCCTCACTCTGAAAATTAAAACATCCTAGAACTAAATTCCTGTGATCTGTGATCTAGCTAACTCCCGTGTGCCCCGTCAGCCAGCCGTTGCTAGCCAACTTCGGAAAAACAAAGCAAATAGGAAATTATAGTATTGTAGAAAGTGGGGGAGAGGACCCCAAAGAGCAAAGGTGGTTGATAAAGCCAGGTGTTGGGGAGGGCAGGGATCAGGTGGCAGTGAGGGCCAGGGCAGGAGTCCAATAGTTGGTTTGGAGTGAATCTGCTGGGGGGGGGTGGACACAGAGAGCTCCCAAATGAGGGGTTGGAGCAGAGAGTTGTGGGGCCAGGAAACTTTGTTGTGTGTGGAGCTCTTTGGGAGTCTGATGAGCTTAGGGACCACTTCTCAGAATAAGGGACCTAAAATAAAAGATGTGGGATTGTAGCAGGTAGACACTTCTATCCACAGACCCTTTGGAATTCAGAACTCCAGTAAAGACACTTCCAGCTTTCAGATGTGGCCCTTTTGTGAAGGCTCCATCCTTAGGGCCGTCTAAGCCCTCCCAACCTTGCGTGTATAGAAACCATAGATAAACCCAGAATTCTGAATGAGTTTGATCTCTAATTGCAGACTGATTTTAGATAAGGGCTTGCCTTCAGGTGATTTGGAACCCTAAAACTTAGAGAAGTTATGCAAAGCATCACCATCACCGCCGTTGGTTACTTATTTCAGAAGGGTGTTGGCAGAGTGAGAAGTAGTTCGGAGACTTTATGTGCTGATCAAGTCCTCTCAGCACCTCTCCCCACAAATCCACTGAGACCCCGGGGGTGGGTGTTACTGACTCACTACAGGAGGGTCTTGTTTGCTCCACATGCTTGCAGGATGGCTGCTGCGCTTTCCTATGAGGCTGGATCCATTCCCCTCACTTCCCCACCATGCGAGCGTATTTGGGGTTTAAGTTTACAAATAAAATTCAGAAAATCACCAGTGACTCTTCTCAGACAAGATGGAAAGCGGGAAGAAGGCGGACAGCAGTCACGGCCCAGGAGAGATTTATTGGGGCACGTACTCTAGAAAAATGAGTTTTGGAGATTTTCCTTATCAACCACTTAATCAGAAACTAGCTGAGCCTGCCTATGAAATCACCATTAATACAGCAGAGGGGATTTTTACATCCAGTAATCGCATTTACTGTTCACTTATGATTCTGTATTTTCTCCAGGACACAGGACTGTGTCTATGGGAAAGGAGCTTTTCTACTCGTTGCTACTAGGAGCTTTTGTGCTCCTAGATATGAAATCTTCATCCCAACTACATCCATTGTTGGAAGTACTATTTTGGGTTAGCCCTGTGTAATATGAAATGAAGAGAAAAAGTGTGTAGTTGAATCCCGATATGGAAATCCAGACTTAAAAACATTCCCTGATGGTTTGGCATCCGTGGGATAAATTGGTCATAGTTTTCAACAACTCAGATCAAAGCCAAATGCTGTTTGCATTCAGACAGTGATTCAGGGACCATGTCTTATTTGGTTTCTTTGAAAATGGAGCACAGACATTTTTTCATACCTTTGAGAAAAATCTTTTGGCCGCCAAATTTGTGCCTTGTAAATGTTATTGTACCCTAATACAAAGTTTTACATCTCGTCTCAAATGTCTTTTTCGGAGTTACTCCACCATCCCCAAGCTGAGTGGCTGGTTGCAATGAAGGTCTCCTGATGTAATGTGAAGAAGAGAAAAATAGGCCAACTGGTGAAGATAAAAAAGAAATGAGAGTAAATAAAATACATATGGAAGATCTACTTTCTGAGTTAAAATGTATATGAGTGTGTATGCAAATCAGCCATCTAAATAGAAATCTAGGCTGGGCCAGCCGTAGGCACCATCACAAGGAGCAAAGTTTGCTTTCTGCGGTCTTTCAGTCCCTTCACCTGGTATTTCTTCAGCACCTCCACCCCTCTTCTTTCCTAGCCATCCTTTCTGTCCTTCTGAACATGCTAGAGAATCAGCAGTGCTCGACTTCAGGACTCCTCCTAACTCGCATTTCCTTTTGCTTTTGCTTTCCCTTCGGACTCCCATGTCCTCCTGCCCCTTTCCTCCTGAGGGCATTGCTCATCAGGGAGGAGCTCCAGGGGTAACACACACACACCGACATCCACACCCACACAGCCACACACCCCCAGCAGGGGTGGGGAGGGCCAGAGGGAGAGAGAATCTCAAGAAGACTCCCTGCTGAGCATGGAGCCTGATTCAGGGCTCGATCTCACAACCCTGAGGTCATACAGGCACCCTAAATGATTGTTCTTTCATAGCCAGTTCTTGATTTTAATGAACAGATTATGTTTTAAATTTCTTTGTTGTTGTTGTTGTTGTTCACGTAACCGACTTTATTGAGCATCCCTTCTGCAGAGCGCAGTGGCTTTGGGTGTAGCGCAGGGAGCCCAGTTGTTAGTGGAGAGGGCAGGGGTCATATACACAAAAGGTTAAAGAGCATGGCAAGATCACGTAACATTTCAAAGATGAGGCAGGCTGACTTGACTTTATCTAACGAATGCTTATTTCATACCCTCAGTGTGGCAGACAGGCTCTGAGGGCCTCTCAAATATTTACTCCATGAGTATTTGCAGCAGTGCTCATTTCTGTTCCGCAGCCGGAGAGCCAGGCCCAGACAGTGACTCCCTCAGGGTACTTGGCCAGTCGGTGTGGAGCCCGGACGGAATCCCAGCAGTCGGAGCCAGCTCGATGCGGCATCTCCAGCTTTAGGACGAGCGCCAGGTGCAGGGCACACACAGGGGTTCTGATTGGAGTGCATGGTCCTTTCCAGTGCTCTGAAGAGGGCAGAGAGGCCTGTGGGACCGTGGTTCTTCACCCTGGCTACCCACTACAGGCCCTGGGAAGTTTGAGAAAGCTCCGATGACCAGATCTCATGCTGGCCACTCTGTCCGAATCTCAGGGGGGGAGGCCCAGCCAGGTGTGCAGAGAGAGTCCCCAGGTGTTCTGAAGGGCAGCCAGCATGAGAAGCTGCTGGGGACACCAGTCAGCAGAACTGGAGCCTGAGAGGACAGGAGCTCAGGAAGGTGGGAGGAGAGGGAGACCAGGTGCTTGGGCCGGTGGGGGGAAGGCAGAGAGCAAGGCCCCTGCTTCGTCTTCCTTCTTTTCTCCCACCACCAGGCTCTGGGCCTTCCTTCTCTTCTCTAACCTCATTGTCCTCCTTTATCTTTTGTTCCCCTTTGCTTCTCTCCTGTCAACCTCTTTATCTTCTTTCCTACGTCCTCCTGCTGTTCTTTTATTCTTTCTTCTCATGCCCATTACTTCCTTCCACTTCATGGCCTTGTGGTCATTTCACTTGATATCCTCCCTCCTCCCAGAAGAAGGTGGGAAAAAGCAGAGTTGTGGTTTTGGATGAATCTCTGTGCTCATTCTCAGTGCTCCTGAGGGTATCAGGGATCGGGGGGAAGGCCTGGGATGTACCGACCTGGTTCCCCAATAGTATAATTCATGTTTAATGCTAGCGAGGTCCATATGCCCTGGGAACATAGGACATGTTCCTATGGCTGGAACCTGGCTCAGGGGCAAAGGGGAGAGAGGAGAGCTCAGGAGGTATGTATTTGTTTTCTGTTGCTGCTGTGACAGACTGCCCTCCACATGGTGGCTTAAAGAACCCAATTCACATCTCACAGCTCTGGAAGACAGAAGTCTGATGTGGGTCTCACTAAGCTAAGGTCCAGTGTTGGAAGGGCTCCTTCCTTTCTGGGGGTTCTAGGGAAGACTGCTTCATTACGTTTTCCAACTTCTAGTGGCTGCCCTCACCCCTCGGCTCGAGGCTCCTTCCTCCGTCTCCAGGGCCAGTAGTAACACGGCACCCTCTGGCCCTTCTGTGGTGGCCAGATCACTGTCTCTGAAGCTTCCCTTCTGCCTCCCTCTTCCACTTTTAAGGACTCCTCTGATTACAGTGGGCCCGCGCGGATGATCTAGAGCTAATTGTCTTTCTATTTTAAGGGCATTTTGTTAGCGACTTTAATTCCATCTGCACCCTAGTTCCCTTTAGCCATTTAACATAACATCTTCACAGAGTCCAGAGATGAGGATACGGGCATTCTGCGGGGGACAGTGTTCTCCCTGTAACAGAAAGCCTCACCGAGCAGAAGTGGACAGTAGGTAACAGGAGAGCAGAGGCAAAGGTTTGGGGAACCTGAAGAGTGTTCAGGGTAGGTTTTGAGGAACATAGTAGTGCAGTGTCACTTGGTAGTGTCCCGTAACTGTACGATATATGTTGTCTATAAAGTTTACATATAATTGTTGTTCCCACATACCTCCTCAGAATGTCTTCCAGTAAGCAGTACTCTGTGGGGCAGGGGCGGGTGGCTGAGGGCCTGTGCCTGCAGCCATAGCTGGGGTCTCGTCCCACCTCCCCTGCTTACTAGACTGAGCTCTGTGAGGACTGAGCCTCTGGCATAGAATGAACCCCTAATGAACATGAGCTTTTATGATGGCCACAACTAAGCTGTGTCTTAAGCTTATGGCTGAGAACTTGCCACTCACACTTTCTCCCAGATGTCCCCTTCTTGCTGGAACAAGTGGCACTGAAAGCAGTGGCAGGAAGAACGTCTCTGACCTCTACAAGCAGCTGAGATAACATCATTATTATCAAGCTCAGACTGTCTAACTGCTGACCCCTAAATTCAGCCTAGCATCTGAGGACTCTCTGCTCCTCCTGCTTATGCCCAATAGCCCCAAGTGGTATCTATAGCTGAGTTTTAAATGACATTCGACTACAAAACACAAGACAGAAGAGGCTGGGGATGGGGGAGGCGGCGTTCCAGGCTGAACTGGAACTTTCTCAGGTAGGATGCGTAACAGCAACAACAGAAATGAGTGGGACTCAGAGATGCCTTGCCAGTCACTTCTATACAAATCTTTTTTATTTCTGAATGTCATTCTGGGAAAATCTTGCCTCTGTTTTATCTGGGAGGGGGATGAAGTCCAATTTCAATAGAAATTTGGGAATGCATACACTTACTATTAGGTCCTGAGTTCTGGGGCTAAATTTGTTAACCAGTAACTGAGAACATGTAGAAATGGCCTGGCTTTTCGAGGCCCTTGTCTGACAACCAAATGGATAAGCTACTCTATCTGATCCCCGAAGGTTGACCAGCTGGTCTGAAAGGAGGTGTTGTATAATTGCTGGGAAAGTGGAATGTCTTGTTGTTTAATGTTACAGTGACCAAATGGTAGGAGGATCTCAAAAGAACATGAGGCATGACTTATTTTTTTTAAGTAACCAGGCTAAAATGATATAACAAAGACTAAGTATTATTGGGTGCTGAACCCCTGTAAGTTATTAAGTATTGCTTTTCTTTGTACCCTCCATGATACAGTGAACACCTTACGTACTTCTGTAAGTTGTAGTCGGCTATTTGGTTTTTTTGTTTTGTTTTTTTTTTTTTTTAAAGAAAGCTCCATTGGCTTCCATAGATGAAACAGTCCAGAAATCGGATGGAGATCAGGTGTGGTTTCATCAGGGCTCTAGGTCTGTTTTTTTTGCTCCCTTTCCACCCTGCTTTCCACAAAGCGTCATCTTCCTTGGCGGCCTGAGAGGAAGGCAGCTTCATTTACGCCTCTTCACAACACACAGAAGAGAAAAGGCCACCTTTTCACTGGCTCCCTAGAGAGAAGAGAGGCCATATGCAGAAGCCATCAAAGAGCTTTCCTCTCATGAGAACATCTCATTGGTCCAAATGAGGTCATATTGCCATCATTGAACCAATTCCCGTAGCCAGAGTTTTTCTCTTCACATCGTATTGGCCCAGATTAGGTCACATGCCCATCAGTGAACCAGTTTTTCTGGCCTGGGGAAGGCCTGATTGGCTTAGGTCTGAATCTGTGAGCCACTCACTTTGACCAGGGGAGAGAGGTTCCTTTCAGAGACATCACACTCATTTCTGGAGCTGGGGCGGGGTTAGTCTCCCCTGTTGTTGTACTGTGTCCTCCATCAGTAGGTGGAGCTCCCGGGTGTGCGCGTGCTGGCCAGTTTTGTACTTTCCACGCAGTCTTTGCAATAACTCAGGTAACAGAACTGAGGCCCTGAGTGGTTCAGGAACCAGCTCCAAGTCTCCCAGAAGTGGTAGAGTTAGGGTTTCTAGGTTTTCTGATTCCAGACTCTACCCTCCTTCCAACATACCATCCGGCTGGAGTGAATTGCCAAATAAATGTCGGGGGGAGGTAGGGGTCCCTGCATGGAAAGAATAGTAGAGGAATGGTTAATGTGGGAGCACATTCCTCCTTGAAGCCTGGCCATTGCCTCACGAGCTGGATAATGTTGCAAATATAACCTACTTCTTTTTGCCTCTGTTTCTTCATTTGTGAAATAGAACTTATGCTACATCTCACCTCATTGGCATGTCATGAAAATTAAGGGAAGTAATGTAGAGAACTTGGAACAGGGTTTCAGCCTGAAATGCACCAGTGCTTTGCTCAGGGCGGGTCTCCTTTGGGGGCAGTTGGTCATTTGTCTGATGGACAATTGAGTGGTACTCGCCCATCCTCTACAGGGTCAAAAGGGGGATAGAAGTGTTTATGGGAACCTCCCGAGTACTTCAGCATCACAGGGCCTTAGAATTTGTAGATGATTTTCAAATGCATTCAAACTCCCTTGCAGGCAGGTGTATTTAGAACTTGAGGTGAGTGGGGAGGAGTCCAAAAAGCCACTGGATTCATTTTTTTTTTTTTTCAGATCCTAATTCTACCCACAGCTCACTCATTGTTCTCACTTATCCTGGTGCTGTCCTAATGTTGTCTTCCCTTCTTTGCGCCTTTATTTTCTATTTATTTTTTAGAAGATTTTTGTTTATTTGAGAGAGAGAAAAAGAGAGAAAGCATACATATGCGGGGAGGGGCAGAGAGGGAGAGAGAGGGACAAGCAGACTTCACATTGAACACGGAGCCCAACGTGGGGCCCGATCCCACGACCCTGAGATCATGACCCGAGCCAAAATCAAGTCTGACACATAACCAACTGAGCGACCAGTCACCCTAGCTTCCTCTTCTTTTTTTGTTTAAATTTATCTTCCTCCCTGCACCCTCATTACATATTGTCCCTCTTTTATCTTCCCATAATGTAGTACATATTTTTTCCTGTTGGTAGAATTCA
>PITA01032926.1:0-13352 GCA_004023965.1 Spilogale gracilis
AGGAAAGCAAATGGGAACTAGGGTAATCTAGGGAGGGAAACGAAACAACAGAGACTTTGAACACAGAAACAAACTGAGGGACTTGGAGGGAGGGGGGTGGAGGGATGGGAGAGCCTGGTGGTGGGTACTGGGGACACCTAAAGCGTGGAGCACTGGGTGTGGGGAATGGAGAATGAATCTTGAAACACTGGAAAAAAAACTTTAGTAACAATAAAAAAAAAAAAAAAGAAAAAAAAAAGAAATACTGAACCACTAATGGCTTCCATTGGTACAGGGTGATATTTCATGGAAAAAAAAATAGACACCAATAACTTTGAATTAAAACTAAATTCTACTCCTCAAACCAATACTACCCTACATGTTAACTAACTAGAATTTAAATAAAAACTTAAAAAAAAATTGACTCAGGACAGAATTTCCAATGACAGCAGAGTTCAGAGGTTAGCAAATACTCTCCTGAGAAAGCAAGTTAAAACTGGACAAAATCATCAAAAATCAGTATTTAAGCCTCTGGAAATTGATCAAAATAAACAATATATTGAGATGCATTAATTCCTGATAAGCTATAATAAGCTTGAATAAGAAAATTTGTTGTCTGGTTTCATATTCTCTTTTTAGGGCAATGAAACTATTCTGTATGAAACTACAATGGTAAATACATGTCTTTATATGTTTGTCAAAATCTATAGGGCTCTATAACACCAAAAGTGAATCTTAATGTGAACCATGGACTTTGTGTAATAATGATGTATCAACATTAATCCAACAGTTTTAACAAAATGTACTATTGTCCTGTGGGGTGTGAATAGTATGAGAGTTTGTTCATGTATGAGGACAGGGGATGTATGGGAACTCTTTGTATTTTCTGTTCAATTTTGCTGTGAACCTGAAACTGCCTTAAAAAAAGTTTACTAATTATAAAAAGCCATATTAAGAAAATATAAAGGAAATTTACAACTTTATAAGAAAACAAGCAACACAATTAAAAATGGACAAAATACTTGAATAGATAGTTCACAAAAGAATATATATAAGTAGCTATTAAGTGTGCAAAAATGCTCAATATCATTAGTCATCAGGGAAATGCAAATTAAAATTACCATGAGATACTACTATAACTACCAGAATGGCTAGAATAAAAAAGAATAACAATAGAAAGTGTTGGTGAAGATGAGGAGAAACTGGAACCTTTTTATACTAGTGATATAAAATGGTACATACAGCCATATTGAAAAATTTGGGCAATTTCTAAAAATTAAATATAGAATTCCCATATGGCTAAACAATTCCATTCTTGGGTATATACCAAGAGAAATAAAAGCATGTGTTCACAAAATTTTGTACATGAATGATCACAGCAGCATTATTCCTGAGAGACACAAACTAGAAATGACTCAGATCTTTTTAAACAAAATCTGACATATCTATACAATGGAACACCACCAAGCCACTAAAAAGGAACAATGGACCCATATGTGCCATGTGAGAAATCTCAAAAACATCGTGTTAAGTAAAAGAAGCCAATCACAGCAAAACAACATGTTGTATGCCCTATTAATATGAAACTTCCAGAAAAGACAAATTCAAATAGAGACAAAAAATACACTATGGATTGCCTTCGGCTGGGGGTGGGAGCACAGAATGAATGCAATCAGGCATGAAACTTTATGGGTGATGAAAACATTTTAAAACTGGAGTGTGGTAATGGTTGCACAGGTCTGTATCTTTTCTAAAGATCATTGAGCTTTGCATGTACACAGGGTGAATTTTATAGTCTATAATTGATATCTCAATAAAGCTATGTATGCACAGGAAGGGGAAGACCAAGTAGGTAACGTAATTTACTCCAAATTACAGAGCTAGTTTCATGAGAATCAGAACCAGGAATAAAAACTCCAAACCAATGGACTTTTCACTATAAAGGTTCTAGGATATCACATAAAATGATTGAAAAAATAATCCAAATGGAATAACTGCCTTAAATCCATATTTGAAAAAAAACCATGAAGTATAAATTGTTAATAAATGAGTAGAAGTATGAATAAACAGATATGTTTTAGACATTCAGCATCAATACATTTTAGTAACTTATATTCAAATATAAATTTTATTATAGGACCTTTATGGTCTAAAATAGTTACTCTCTTTTTCAGTGTTGTTCTTACTTGTTGCCTATATAGAAATCTGATTTCCCAACTCAAACTGGAAGCTCTCTATCCTTCTAGACTATGGTTTCCCTACATGTGGTGCCTTCCTCAGCCTGCTGCCATGAACAGAGTACTGCCTTGATAAGCACCTGGGTCTTTCACAGCTTTCTGTAAGGTCATCTCCACTATGTCCTCCATTCAGCTGTTATCTCTTTGTAGGATACTAGAATTCCTAATAAGTTGGCCAACTTAACCAAAAGCACCACTTTCATTCTGACTCCAGGAAGACCTCAAGATTTGTCAAGAAAATAAGTATCTCAACTTCATATAAACAAAAATGATAGAATATTATAACGTTTTGATTTTTTTCAATCTCCATAAAGGACATAAAACTGCCTTATGAAACATAAAAGCAAAATTTTCCATGCATATATATGTACACACAATTATGCATACATGCATATATATATTTAATGAGGGACAGATGAGTGGAAACCCATATTTTTGCCTTTAAGCTGTGGTAGTTGGCTTGGACATACCAGATATGAAAGAAATTTTTCTTAAATACTAAGACTAATCTCTTTTCTAACTATATTCAAGAAAAAATCTGGAGCCCTCTGGTGGTAGAATTATCATACTCACTATTAAATTCCCTAATATAAACCTCTCTTGGTAATCTGATGGTAAAAACTTATAGTTCACAACCGGAAGTTGGCAATTCTTAATCATGAAGGGGCTTTTTATTAAAATGAGTGTAGGTTTTTATTTGTGGTATGTATGTTTTCCTGGCAAAAGGTCTGTAGCTAATAAATACTTAAAACCATGGAATAGCACCTTATGTCAAAGTAAAATTAGAAGTTAGAAACGAGCTCCAGAATCACCCTGATGATGGAAGGTCACTCTGATAGTTCCTAACTCCCTTAAATATAAAATGCCTGCAAATGTCAAAATCTTTTGCAACTAATGTAGTTTATTTGAAAGTTCACTGCTTCCTACATCCAACATTTAAATTTCTTCATTGATAGATGAAACTGCTCTTTTGTATTATACCATGTAACATATAGCTTATATGCTGCAATAGGTTTCTTGAGATAAATGATGCTATCACTTGTTTTAAGAGAGCAAGGAAGGGATTTATTATAAGGAATTGGCCCATGTGATTATGGAGGAAGACAAGAGCCAGGATCTGTAGAGTGGACCAGCAAGCTGCAGATCCGGGAAAGTCTCCATTTATTTCTAATCTGAGTCTGAAAGCCTAAGAATGAGGAAAGTGGATGGTAGAGTTCCTGTCTGAAGGCTGGCAGGTTTGAGACATTTCAGTTCAAGCTTCAAGTTGGGGCGGAAGGTGGGGGAGCCAATGTCCCAGCTCAAAGGCCTTCAAGCAGGAAGAACTCTCTCTCACAAAACGAAACAAACAAAAACTGCTTTTTTGTTCTCTTTAGTCCCTCAACCAATTGGAGAAGGCCCACCTACATTAGGGAGAACAATCTGCTTTACTCAGCCAATCCATGTGAATGTTAATCTTATCCCAAAACACTTCACAGAAATACCCAGATTAAGGTTGGATCAAATATCTGGGGACTCAGGGGTCCAAACAGTTGACACATAAAATAAAGTATCCCAGAGCCAGAAAGAAAGAAAGAGACTTTATTACACACAGAAGACAAAAAATTATAGTAGGCTTCTTATCAGAATCCATGCAAGCACATAATAACGAACATCTCCAAAGAGCTGAAGAAACCATCAATGCATAATCTTATATGCATCAAAAAATCTTTCAAAAATGAAGGCACTGAAGCGTGTGGGTGGCTAAGTCATTAAGCATCTGCCTTCAGCTCAGGTCATGATCCTAGAGTGCCAGGATTGAGCCCCACATCTGGCTCCCTGCTCAATAGGAAGACTGCTTCTCCCTCTCTCACTCCCCCTGCTTGTGTTTCCTCTCTAGTTGCTACTTCTCTCTGTCAAATAAATAAATAAAATCTTAAAAAAAAATGAAGTCACTGAGGGGCTCAGGCATTCAGTCCATTAAGTGACTGCCTTCAGTTCAGATCATGATCTCAGGGTCCTGGGATTGAGCCCCAAGTCTGGCTCCCTCCTCAGCTGGGTATCTGCTTCTCCCTCTCCCTCTGTCCCTCCCCCTGCTTGTGCTCTCTCTCTCTCTTCTTCTCTTTCTCTCTCAAATAAATAAAAAAATCTTTAAAAAAAAATTGAAGGTGCTGGTAACATGACTCCATACAGTGTATAAAATTGCATAGAACTAAAAAAAAATTGCATAGAACTACACACATGTGTGTGCACACAGACACAATAATGGTGCCTTTTTTATAAGATGTCTTCTAATTCCTAGGAATTGACCTACATCTTTTGGACCATAAACCCAATTGGCTTTGGTAGTTGATGGGAAGTAGGAAAAAATACCTTTTGGCCCCCACATTTTTCCCCAACAACACAGATGCCAGAAACACAATCATTAGCAGTGAGGGTCCAGCTGCCGAGTAGAAAAAGAAGAAAGGTAAAAATTGCCTACTTGGACCTTGCAGGTTTTTATTTTCTTTTTTAACCACCTAGGGCTCAGTTTGAAATATGTTGACTCATCCAGTGCCACTTATAGGGTATCAATTCCTGAAAGAGAAGATTTGCTTCTAAGGCTCTTCTGAGAAGCAGTATTTGGTGAGCTGAAAGGTGGGAAGTGGGTTAGATGTGTACATTTCGCATAGCTCACCACACAAGCAAACTTTACCTAACCATTACTTGGGTTATTTCCTTAGAGCTGGTACTGGATAGCTCTCAGTCTCATGTTTTATTTTCAGAAAATCAAATGTCTCCTCTCCTCTTAAGATTTAGTCACACAAATTGCATCAGTTCTTAAAGAAAGCCATACCTCAAGACCTCACAAAGAGGTATCTATTACCAGGAGCTCTAAGCAAATGTTCTTTTAATTAGCTACATTTATCTTTAATCCCTGTTTTGACAGGAACTCTAACATAAACATACATTGCCAATACATGAAACCCAGCTCAAAGTATGGTTAATTTTTATATTTGACAGAGCCGGTTGGAAAAAATAACTTTGACCTCTCTCTGTCTTTGTGTGATGTCACCACGACCTAGTCTCAGGACCTGAAACAGAAACAGTGGCATCTGCAGCTAAAGTACAATAATGATTCTTAAACTGCTCCTTAAAAGTGGCAATAAAAACCCTAATAAGACCTCTGGGCCTCATGTCGAAGCAGCTGCAAAATCAAGCTAAATAATTTCTGCAAGGACTACAGTAATTATAAAACTGATTAAAGTTTACCTACACTTCATTCCTAGAGGGTTTTCACCAAGGACTTAGAAACCAGATGGTTCAAGACTATGCATGATGGATATATTCCATGAAGCATGTCCATTGTCATGGAAACAAGAGAAATAACATTATCTTTTCAGTCCATTCCTTCACAAAACCATGCATTTAAGAGTTGCCGCAAATTCAAGCAAAATCCAAATGAATGCTTAGGTATCAGGTCAAAAACCAGTGCCTCTACCCACTTTTATTACAAAAGCCCAACTGTTGAATTTACTAAAATGTCTTTAGTCAGTCTATTTACTTTAGACAGGGCGTTTAAGTACAGCTGTCATAATTTTTAAAATGTTAAGATTCCAGAGAGAATCAGAAAAACTGAAAATCCTGAGGAAGTGGAGGTGGGGCTCAGAGATTGCCCCTCTGCTGGAAAAGAGAATAATCAAGGAGAGAACCATCCTTCCCTGTTGCCCCTGAGGAATAAGCCCATCCTGCTTCTCTGGACAGTCAATTCCTCCAGTTAAACCCTGGACTTACCCCAACTCTCCTGCTAAGGGAGAGTTTTGCCAAAACTATCCTCTTCGGTGTTTTCAACCTCAATCATAAAGACAATAACAATTGAACATTTCTTGAGTACCTGCTACATGGCTAATATGTATCATGCCATTTCATCCTTACTGCTACTATATTATCATTATTATCCCTATTTTATAAATGAAGGAACTGTAGCTTAGAGCAGAGCTTCTTAAACTATATGTACATATGTATTCATTCATTCATATGTATGAATCATCTAGAGATATTTTCAAAATACATAGGCTTGGGGCAAGAACCAAGAGTCTGCATTTCTAACAAATTCCAGGTGGATGCTGGCCTATAGACCACAATTTGAGTAGCAAGGATTATGATGGTTAAGAAACTTGCCTCAAACACCCAGGTATTAAGAAGCAGAACCTGGATTCCAGTCCATAATTTCCTGACTCTAGAATTCTAGCTCTTCATCATTATGCTCTCCTTTCTCCCAATTCCATCAGACACACTGCAGCAGCCTCTCCTTAAAAATAATGACATATAGGGGCGCCTGGGTGGCTCAGTTGGTTAAGCAACTGCCTTCGGCTCAGGTCATGATCTCGGAGACCCGGGATCAAGCCCCACATCGAGCCCCACATCGAGCCCCACATCGGGCTCCCTGCTCAGCAGGAAGCCTACTTCTCCCTCTCTCACTCCCCTGCTTGTGTGTTCCCTCTCTCACTGTGTTTCTCTCTGTCAAATAAATAAATTAAATCTTAAAAAAAAAATGACATACAGAGACATGTATCAGAGATAATCTTAGTAATCTTAGTAAAAATAACCCCACAAAAAAAAAAAGTAACAACAAAAACAACAACAAAAAAGACAGGTTCTTAACATTAAGCCTGACAACTTCTAAATCCCATTTTTTCCTTTCAGCCAAGATTTTCAAAGCAAGAATTTATATGTGCTTCTGGTGTTTCTATACTGTCCATTCCATTGCCACTCTGAAATCTCACTTGCAGACCTGTGATCTATGCTGTATTTTCCCACCACTGATTGCTCTGTGAAAACAACCCTGGTCTTGTCTGTGATCAAATTTCATACATGCCTTTTTTTTGCAGTAGAACCGAAATAGGAGTTGGATTCTTACACATGCAAAATAGGTAAGAAACTGCAGATAAGCTACTATGTAAATAGGTAAATGAACCAGAGAGTAGTCTGAGAACTAAAAGATAAGAATTAAGAGAAAAGTCAGCCCAAGAGGACTTTTGTCAGTAAAGGATTCTGGATAATGTGAAGACTTCAGATGGATGCGACATGACTCTTTAACATTCCAGAGGTAGAAGATGGAATGCCCCAGGTCTGAAGTGGAGCTCCAAGAAAAGAAACCAGACTGATTTGGGAAGGTGTGAGTTAGTAAGTGAACTTTTCATGAAATTAGGCCAAGATCGATCATACATGCAGCCTTCCTCTCCCGCTAGACTAAGCAGCCATCTGCAACTTCCCGTGACTTGCTGCTCTGCATTCACAGTTTGTACCTTGAGAATTTTCAACCAGTAGCAAAATATTCCTGGCCAGGCCAGACATATAGATGATGTCAGGGTCATTCCCTCAGGTTCAATTTTAAGGAGTTCTAGAAACATCTCCTAAACTAATCTGTGCCCTTCCGGATATCTGTCCTATATACTCCCCTACTCTAAAAATTACCTACAATTGAGCAAGACTTTGGAGTCAGCCAAATGAAGTCAAATTCCAGCTCTACAACTTATGTACAATATAGTCTTGGGCAGGATACTTACCTCTCTTAGGCTCAATTTCATCTGTCAAATGGGTGGGTATAAAAATTTTCACCCGCTGTCAAATATGGTGGGTAAATTTCACACCGCAGGGTTGGTGTGAAAATTAAATGGGCTAATATATGCAAAAAAACCTTCAACAACTCATACTGTTTCAAGTTTCTCTTCAATGTACCTATGTCCCTTTCCCTTTGTTTCTGTAACAGTAAAACCTTTCTATTTTGTCACACCTTCCTTAGTCTCTTTTGCTGATAGTTTTTCCTTCTCACTTAAAACTTCCAGATGTCATTTCCTTATCTATATGTAGGGTGAATTGGATAAAATCATCAAAAATTCTAAGATTCTTATGCTAATATTCCCACGCAACCACCTCCTTCTCTTCCTCCTCAGCTAGCATACACACCATGGAAGTTTGAGCGGGCCTATTTTCCCTGGTGGCACCTAAAGTCACATCTACAAACCAAATGCTCTAACTGATCCTAGCCCCAGTTTCAAGTTTCTTAAAGGAAATCTAAAATGAGCCAAAACAGGGGCGCCTGGGTGCCTCAGTTGGCTAAAAGTCCGACTCCTGGTTTTAGTTCAAGTCATGATCTTGGTCAGGAGCTCAAAGCCCCCACTGAGCTCCAATGTTTGGCACAGCATCTGCTTGAGAGTCTTTCTTCCTCTTCCTCTCCTGCTCTTGCTCTCTCTCTCTCTCAAATATATAAATAAATCTTTAAAACAAAAACAAAAACCAGTTCCTTTTGCAAAGTCTCCACTTCAGCAACATCATGTTTTGAGTGGTCTTCAGTCCTTGAGCTATCTTGGCTCTCTTTTCAGTTTGTCCCCTATGACCATCAGTGGCCAAGCTCTGTAAGTCTCTCCTTCACAGACTTCCTCATATCCGACCTTTCCTTCCCATGTCCACTGCCACCATCGGGACTCAGATCCTCATTGTTTCAGGAGTATTTCCATAGCTACAGTTCTTGCTTCCCTGACTCCATTCCTTGCCCACATGGAGAACTACAACACTGCCCAGGTGTTCTGCATCTCTCTTCGTTTTTATTTTCTCATTTCCTTCCTTATTCTCTACCGATGCTCTATTGCTTCGAGCTTCCCATAGTTTGTACTGGCATATTTTTTTCTTTTTTTCAAGAAGACTAAAACAATAGTTTTCTGCAATTATCAAACCCATTAGTTATTAGTCTGGCGTAGCTACCAAAAGTAGCTATAAAGAGATCATCCCTTTTTGAGAGAATACTGTGTGCCATGTGCTTTTCATCATTATTCCTAATCCAGCCTAGATGATGTTCTGGACATGTTCCAAGAAAAAATAGGAAGTAGGGGTTCTGCTATCTGATACATTTGGAAAACACTATAGAATACTCTTGTAGTGCTAGCTTTTGTCTTTTGGTAAGTGCGGGTAAGCTACCAGCATCACAACACATTCCTATGTTCTTAGGTGTCCTGGTGACAGTAGGGGCCACTTCCCATCACAGAAACTGAAAACTCCTTAGACCTTTTTTCCCAGCCTTCCTATTTCAGCTTGGACACATAGTGTGGGCTGTGCCAATCAATTTAAAGATTTTGTTTTACTTTTTTGTTGCTTCTATAATGAAGTACCATAAACTTAGTGTCTTCAACAACTCAAATTTATTTTCTTACATTCTGGAGACCAGAAGTTAAAAATGGGTTTCACTAGGCTGCAATCACTGTGCTAGCAGTGCTGGTTCCTTCTGGAGGCTCTGAGGGCAGAATCTGTTTCCTTGCTTGTAGAGGTTGCCTACAATCCTTGGCTTATGGCCCCCACTTTGTATCATTTCATATTCTTGCACCCATCATCACATCCCTTACAATTGACAGATTCCCATACCCCCATTTTAATCGTGGAGGATTATATTGGTTCCACCCAGAAAATCCAGGGTAATTTCCCCATCTCTAAATCCTTAATCATAGCTACAAAATCTTTTTTACCAGGCAAAAGAAATTATAAAACTGATTTATATTTTCACAGGTTCCAGGGATTAGGACATGGTCATCTTTGGGGGGTCATTATGCAGGCTGCCATGGACCCCCAGATTCTGAATTGGAAGTTAATAAGACAAAGAACCAGGGTTTACAGAGAATCCATGCTGGGAATAAGAGGGGACCCCAGATGCATCACCATCAAAATCCCAAGAGTGGCAGTCGCACCCAGTGTTAGCATTCACAGTTGAGCCAGTGGAGCAGATGGACACAGGAATCAACAACAAAGGGAATGTAGGCTCCCCAACTGGCTTAGTCTATGAAGATGGTCCTGGTGTCCCCCAGCCTTCTTTGTCTCTGTGCTTTCTCCATACCTGGCTCAAGTATTCTTGCCATATCTATGAGCCACCCAATATCTGTCTAATGCATTCCTTTCCTACTTATATCAGAATGAGTTTCTGTTCCTTGCAACTAAGAACAGCTATTTAATGTTGCTTTCTTGCATAATCACAAATTAAATTTAGCTGCACACAGGATTTTGGAGGTATGAGACTAAATATACTTATTTAATTATGCTTTTTCAAGTGCCTTCCAATTTGATTTGACCATGAAAGTCTCTTTTTTGCATTATGTTCTTCCTAAATAGTGTGCTATGAACCACACTGAAAACATGTTACCCCCAATTTTATAGATAAGAAAATAAAGACTCAGAGGGTTTAAGTAAGTTACTCAAGGTAATACTGCTAATATGTGTCAGATCCAGGATTTAAAATAAAACCTTATCTATTTAACTCAAAAACTACTTCATCATATCTTTCCCCATTAAATTTCCTATATAATAATTAAAATTATAAACAAAATGATATATTTATAAATATTTGAAATGTCATGATTTTTAGTGGTTCATTACAAGTACTTAATCTTTCCATGTACTGATAAGCAGGGTTTCCCAATCTGATAGCTGTACCAAAGAGAATGATAAGGTAGGGAGACCTTTCTAGGGTAATTATTACACACTTTATATAAAGAAAGACAACTTAAAATGACAGGCATAATATTTCAGTATTAAACAACAGGGGAGTCATCCTTCTCCCCATAACCCTCTCCCATTCAAGCGGCAACAAGGTCTTTCAATATGTACTTCTGTTAGGAAGGCACAAAAGGGAGAAACTTGCACATTACACTCACAGCTTTTTTAGTTCTGAAATCAAGTTTTGTAAATTCAGAGCAGAAACAACAGTCTTAAAAGCCATGACTTTCAATTACAAAAGTCAGGCAATTGAAAGAGGGTGAATTTTTTTTTTGAAATTTAAGAGGTTGATTTCTGGGCCAAACCCTGGAGGACTCAAAACATATAATTTATACCATAAAGTAGGGCTGAAAGCAGAATGATATAATGCCATCCACCCACCCTAAAGCAGAAGAGGGCTCTGTCCTCTTGTGAAAGAGAGGAACAGAATGAGAGTGGCAGTACCACCACCCTCCTACCACCCTCTCACCCCCACCCCCCCGCCAGGAGTTGGATCCCAGAAGCAGTATAACAGAAACTTCAAAGAAGTCTGAAGAGCCCTGAGCAAAATAGACCACTTCCTGGCTGCTTCCCAGAGCATAAGCAAAAAGACTGCAAGCAACATAGGAACCTCTGCCTCCCACATGGGCCCCAAGCGGTAAAGAAGCAAAGACTAGAGACAGTTTCTAGGAAAAAAGACCTCCAAAGAAGGCTCACAGAATCTTGAACAGTCCAAACTGCTGTGGCAAAAACCTCCAATGCCACCCTCCCATCTCCCCACCACACCTCAGCATGTAAAAAGGGGCTGATAGACCAGAAATGGACCAGAAGAGGCCTCATTAGTATTATGAGGAACGTACAGAGTGAGAGAAGCCAATACCTGGGAGCCATGGAGGAACCGCTGACACCAGCAGTGAGTGATGCAGATTTAGCAATGCCCAGGCCTAATGAAATGATGACATCTGGGTCAGGCCAAGGACAGAGGTGATCAGGGACACATGCCAAACTCCCCATACCATCCTCCAGGTAGGCCATATGTGATCTCTTCCCCCCCTCCCCAACCTCATGATAGGAAGAGAAAAATCCAGAGAGGGGGAGAATTCTGATTTGACTAATGATTTGCCACTCCCTCCTCACTAAGGTATTGTTAGACCAGAAGTTAAGGAACAATCTGAAACTGATAAGTTTTCTAAAGCTAAAATGGCTTTTTAAATCTAGAATTGAGTTTAGGTGTAGATAAATAAAGTCATTATCTTTCTTTGCTGTAGTTTATGACTTTATAAAATTCATACTCAGTTCACAAGTCTTAAGGAAATGTGGACTTCCTGTTGGTGGAGGACTTGTCAGGGTATTCTTTTTTATTATTCAAATGACTCTGATATGCCCCATTTATAATGTTATGAGTCATAAACTTGAAAGAAGGTTTATTTCCCTGGTGGAGGGAGAAACTACAGAACAGGTGGGAGTCAGCTCTGACAGTGGCCAGGAAGCATGAGAAGGCCTCCTTGCTGACCACTTTGCTTGTGAAGGCAGGAGCAGTGATCTGACAGGCAGCTTACGGGCCACCTGAAACAGCTTTGTGAGCCGCTGGCGGCTCATGAGGGAACAGGTGGGGGACCACTGGTGTGGGGAGGAAGCAATAAAAACACATGAGTGTAGAAGAGAGTTGGAATGGCAAAAAGACAAAAATTAAGCTATAGTTCCATTGCAAAAGAAAAAAAAAAATCAAACACCAAGAAATACATTCTCTGAATTCACAAAGGACCCTTCACAAAGATATGAAAGCAAAAAGAACCCATTTTTTTTCCAAAATAAAATAGAAAAAGGAAAGAAAACCCACTGAGAAAACAGTGGAATGAAGCTTTCAGCAAAGATCATTCTAAATAAATTAATGCTATTCAAATTCTTTTTTTTAAAGATTTTATTTATTTATTTGACAGAGAGAAACACAGCAAGAGAGGGAACACAAGCAGAGGGACTGAGAGAGGGAGAAACAGGCTTCCCACAGAGCAGGAAGCCTGACATGGGGCTTGATCCTGGGTCTCCAGGATCATGACCTGAGCCGAAAGCAGTCGCTTAACCAACTGAGCCACCCAGGCCCCCCAGTGCTATTCAAATTCTTAAGAGAAATTAAGACTTCTAGAAATTAAACAGGGATAAAAAGGAAATACCTAAAGTGAGTAGGAAAATAAACCAAAAGTTCTTATAAAAGAATTAAATATTAAATATTAAATATTAAATATTTTCCAAAGTTTGGTTCCAAAGAACCAAAAGTTCGTATAAAAGAATTAAATATTAAATATTAAATAATTTTCCCCAAAGAACACAATCATTAATGTAGCAGAAAAAGGCTAACAGATGATTATCATCAGTCAGATATACTAAGTTTTCCCTTAAAATTGATTTACTATTTAGAAGAAAAAATTTCAATAGTCAACTAACATATAAATAACCTATTGGT
Organism: Spilogale gracilis; assembly: GCA_004023965.1. Taxonomy (NCBI): domain Eukaryota; kingdom Metazoa; phylum Chordata; class Mammalia; order Carnivora; family Mephitidae; genus Spilogale; species Spilogale gracilis. The sequence goes on from PITA01032926.1 coordinate 13,153, forward strand.
CCAGGGGCGCCTGGGTGGCTCAGTTGGTTGGGCGACTGCCTTCGGCTCAGGTCATGATCCTGGAGACCCAGGATCGAGTCCCACATCGGGCTCCCTGCTCGGCGGGAGGCCTGCTTCTCCCTCTCTCGCTCCCCCTGCTTGTGTTCCCTCTCTAGCTGTGTTTCTCTCTGTCAAATAAATAAAATCTTAAAAAAAAAAAA
>PITA01032927.1:0-13373 GCA_004023965.1 Spilogale gracilis
GACATTTGGGGCACCTGGGTGGCCCAGTGGGTTAAAGCCTCTGCCTTTGGCTCAGGTCATGGTCTCAGGGTCTTGGGATCAAGGCCCGCGTTGGGCTCTCTGCTCAGCAGGGAGCCTGCTTCCTCCTCTCTCTCTGCCTGCCTCTCTGGCTACTTGTGACCTCTCTCTGTCAAATAAATAAATAAAATCTTTAAAAAAAAAAAAAGGAGACATTTGTATCTCACTAGAGCAGTACATAAAGGTACCCTGGAGCAAATAAGTGAGGCAAAAGTATTCTCCGCAGACTCTGATTTGGGGGATGGCAGGTAGGACATCAGGCAGGAGTGCCTCTGTTGCTATTGACTACAAAGCGACAAGTTTGAGAAAGCTAACCATGTATTTATCATGTGGCAGCTCACCAATCACTCTCACAGTCTTCTGGGTATTTGGAGAACAAGTCCTGTGCAGAAGGCCCAAAACCCAGAGACAGCTCTTCGGATCCAGCTTACTGGGGAATATCACTCACACAAGATGCTCGGAAAATCCAGGTTTATCAAAGGACCAGCCTGCAGAAGTCATCAGGAACAAGAGCGACAAAGAGGCCTCAGTGATCTAATCCTGCAGCAGGGTTCAGGAACACCTGTGATCCCTGGGGGTTTAAGAGACATACAATCTCAGAATGCAAGTACAGGTGCTTAGGCCAACCAGGGAGATGGTTATAGCACGTATAAACCACATGTAAGACTCTGTGAGGTCCCTGAGTGGCCATATGATGAATAAGGCAGTAGCTATCCTGGAGGGAACTCTGGACCAGTAAATGGCAGGTAGATTAGAAACACTGGAGATAAAAAGAGAAGGCAGAAAACTGTCCTAGTAATAATCAGGTCATTTTGCTTGCACAATTCCAAAGAGGCAGATTTCAGTTACTAGTTTAGTTAAATCATACCAGCCTCCCAAAACAGAGTTCAGATTCCAGTTAGGACTCGGAGTAATTGCATACAGTAGAAACATCTCTGTTACATTGTCAGTACAAAAACCACTACATCATATCGAACACATCATGATCATGACCAATCACATCATTTCTTGCAAAGTCTATCCATGATTGGCCACCGCATACTTACTACTCATATATAAAATAATCATTATACTCACACAGAAGGGAAAGCAGGCACTTGTGTTGCCTCCTTGTCTTCAAGGAATAAACCTACACAATGTTTGAAAAAAATGGATAACCGAAAAAGGAAATTGGCTAAAAGAGGAAATGCAACAAAGAGACAATTGATAAAACTGCAAGTGAAATTCAAATTGAACATAAGTGGAGACAGGGAAGAAATCACTCTTTGTGGGATGCTGACACTGTCACTATTTGGGAGACTCCCGAATGTGCAACCAGAGGAACTCAGTAAAAGCAAACTTAGTGACACAATGAGGATGAAGATGTCCCAGAAGAAAGCACATCGGGAAAAACAAGAACAAAATGCAAAAAAAAAAACCCAAAAACTTGCATTGAAGAAACTCTCAGAGGTATCTCCTGACGCCGAAAGCTGAAAGCCGATCTAAGTTTACAAAGTAGTATGACAGTTCGCCAAGTCTTAATGATGATTCTCACTCCATACTGTTTGCAATACAAGTGGCGTAAGAGGACACTGTTCTTACTACTCAGTAAGATCTCTACACCCACACCAAGAAACCACTTTACTGCTAAGTATTTCTAATGTGCTAAATTATAGTGCACTAAAAAATAAATAAATAAATTACAGGGTTCTAAATAAATATTGGTTTTACTACTTTCAAATTTCCCTATATGTTTATAATCAACAGCAGAAGCATTTTTAATGTGCTGTTAAAAAAGAAGAGTCCCAGCATAATTGTAATCCCCACCCGTCCTCTATTAGTAATGTGGCTTTGTATGGTTTTTATTCATGCCGTCATGTCTATGGTCATTCATTACCATGCATTACAGGGACCACGTGTACATCTGAGCCAGGACAGCGGCGGTGAGAGCAGAAACAAAACAGTAGACACACAATGAAGGAGGACGTCAAAGACCGTGACAGTGAGCGGCTGCGAAGAACGAGGTTGAGGACGCAGTGGCCGTGCTTAGTGAGGAGCAAAACTAAGCACTGAGTTATTAGAAGAAGAAAGCTGGTCAGAGAACCTTCGTGTGGAGACAGACTCCAGGAGAGATTCGGTTTAGAAAAAAAGAGTTATAACCTTCGGAAACAGTACGATTATTGAGGAAAGATTCAAATATGTGAACTATCAGCTCTGACAGTGCACCAAATTTTGTGATAAGGTTGGGAGAACAGGCACTCAAACTGCTGTTGATACACGTAAAGAAAATACTTCTCCTCCTCAGACCATTTCATGCACCAGTTACCATTTATTTCATGGGACAAATTTATTTTCTAAAACCTCCCTTTTAAAAGACTTGGAAGAGTTTCTGCATTTTCTAAATCTGTCTGACTTCGGCGTGACTTCTTTTTAAGGTATGTTATTGTCACTGAGGATTTGCCTTTTTGGTGACAAGTGTCACTTTTCTGTGTCTCAAAGAGATGTTATTTCAGAATCGAGTTAGAGGAGGAATGCGCGTCAGGGTATCCCAGGGGTCAGGAAAAAAGAAGAATTTGTTCTAGGGAAGGAGCTATGAGCAAGAAGATCCGGCCAGTGACATAGACGACTGCCCGGCAGGAGGGAACTGGAACGAGAGGTTCCTGCCTTCCAGAGGTCTCACTAGGAAGGCTGTTGTTCTGCAGTGTGGAGAACAGACATCATTCACCATAGACGACTGACATGATTTATTAAGTTGAATCGAGTACAGAAGAGAGGAGGTCTTTATGATAGGCCAGATTCCATGACTGGGAATTCCTTGGAGTCGCATAGGGAGAGGATACGCCCCAGTGTCAAAGATTTTCCAGAGGCTGCTTCCATTTCACTTCCCGCCCCTCCCAAAATCACTCTCCAAAGAAATACTTTGCTGGACACTGATGTGGCCACAGCTGTGGTCATGAGAAAACATCAGGATATAAAATGAATCATGTTCTCTTTCAGTTGGCTTTTTTTTTGGAGTATGCAGGGAGGGTAGAGGACAGGTGCTATTAAGATAACAAATATCATTGAAGTGTTTGGAAGTGCTGCCCAGTTCCCATGAACTTTCAAATGAACCATGATTATTTGTAAGGTCAATGAACTAAAATTTTCCCTGTATAAGTACTAAGAAAAAGTCATTAATGCTTTATGAGACTGCAGTGAGTGTGGAGGGAGTTGAGTGGACCCTCCCCTTGTACCGTTCTCTGTTGGGTCGCGCTGCAGTCCTCCTCCACCACCAACATCGTGGATGGCTGGACTTGAGCCACTGACCAACTCCCTGACCTGCCATGCAGAGCCTACAGTCACCCTCCACCCAAACTGGCAGAATCTTCCTGGTTTACATAGTCTCATCCTTACATAAACACCTTAAAAAAAAAGAAAAACACCCAAGGTCAGTCCTCTGTGCTAGCTGTGAGAAGGAAGAGGTAACTATGGTCTTTCATTTTATAGGTGTTGGGACAAGCAAGTATGGAGAGAAGGCCCTTCAATCATAAAAGAATTTCAGTTTTACCCCCCAAAAAAGAAAGAGGATAGGTCCACAGATGCAGTTGTTTGGACCCCCCCCCATCTTGTCCCTGCAGTGGAATTGCCTTCCAATTCTAAAGGGCTAACTGATGACCCTTTTGTCATAGATAGCATCTCCCAGGAGCATGGTCATAAACAGCAATGTCCTGAATTTGTGTTATATCTAGGATGTGTGTGTGTGTGTGTGTGTGTGTGTGTGTGTGTGTGTAGTATTTTCTTATTTTAATCCCACCAACTTATAATGGTATTTAATACCATTTAACCTTAAAAAGGTATTATTTTCATTGAACACATGTTGATAAATGAGACGTAAGCCACCAATTGAAGTCTGCCTGACGGCCAACACCTCCAGGCAATGAGGATCTATTCTCCTTCAGGAAAACTTCCTGTCTTTAGCTCATCAACTTTGAGTTACTGATCACACTGTTCTCTGACCTCATAAGATCCCAAAAATCTGCTTCTGAGCATATCCTGAGCTTTTCAACCAGGACAGCTCTTACTTCTGCTTTCAGCCCATCTAAGGTAGGAAGTCATATGCATTCCTTTCATCAGCATTCCTTCAGGAAAAGAAATGCCTAACTCAAAATAATTCCCTTCAATTGATTTGTAGATAGCTCCATGAACATAATCCATGTTTTAAAGGTACATACATAAAATTAGACCCAGTATTCAGACAGTAATCTTCGTCACTTTGTCTTTGTTCTCAGTAACAGTATATATATAAACCAATATTAAGTGCCTGTGCTATCCCTTTAATAATTTTCTTTCATGTATGAATACAAATAACAGACAAATTTCTCAAGCAGGTTTCTTACGTAAGAAATTCATTATGAAGGCATTTAATGATCAAAGAAACTCATCAACAAGTTCGTACATAATCCAAATGCATATTAAGTCACATATTATTTCTGCCACAGGAGGAAAACTCACACACAAACCCCTTCCCTGATGCCCAGTTCTGGACGTGGCGTCTGCAGCTGCCCTCGGCTCTGCAGTCTTCAGCTCACCACCCTCAGGGTTCCAGACTCACACCCTACCCCACAACCCCAGGCAGAGTGACGCCTCTGCTCCCACATGAGCTCCATAGCTCCATGGGGTGTTTTAGCAACGAGGATCTAATTCTCACATGTTCTAAGAACGGAGATTTATGATCCTAATAAAGATTTCAACAGAAATATGAGGGGAAATTGCTCAGAAGAACTCAGTTTAAAATGTTACCCTGGAATTCCCTACTTACCATCCCATCTATCATGGGTCAAAATAAAAGCACATAAGAGCCAATAATACAAGGTCTAACCGGGAGAAAATGTTTTGGAATTAGTAACAATCTCTTCCTAACAATGTATCATCTCTGAAAAGCCTTTTGGGGACAAGGATCTTGATTTGAAATAAAAAAAAAAAAAATAGCAGTCAAAGCTGTTAACAAGACAAGTACTGGGTGAATAAGGATGCTCTGAAAGCAGACATCAAGGACCTCAAGTTCTAAGAGACACTAACTTTTAACCCTTTTAACAAGCAAACTTTAAAATATTTCTGATGTAAGAGACGTCAGGCTAGTCCTTGCTGGAGCCCCCCTCCGCCTTCCACTATAGCCCTTCAGTCCCAGACCAGGATGAGTGACGGGAAAGACCAAGCCAGGCAGCCAACCTGGTGTCAGCACTGGGAAGACTGGAACCGTTGGGCCCACCAAACTCAACTAGGAAACACAACAGGTGGCTCAGGCCTAAAAACAGAGTAAATCCTAAGTCCTGAAAAAGGGGGAGAGATTTTTTTTTGTCCTCTCATTTCCACGGAAAACGGGAATGCTCTTCTCTGTTGCGTGGACAGTGCTTTCTGAAACAAGTGCATTTCCAGAATGAGGTCTCCAGGTTCTTTCTGACTCCCCACTCACCTCTCATAAATCATAAACACCTGTCCTGTACTTTGTATGACTTGCTTTACACCCGTCCCCACAGTTTTAAAAGGCTAATTATGGAAGTAATATATGCCTACTAGGGAATCAGAAAACGGAAAAAAAAAAAATCAGCAGAGATACCCATTAACAGTGTATCATACCATACCACCGGTACGTATTTTCACCTCATGCTCTAGTGGCCTCAGTGCTGCGCATCAGTTCCAGCCTGGAGCATCTTCACAGAAGATGATTTCACACTCTCTTCTTCGCCAAAATCTCTGCATCCCCTCTCTGCTTTCTACTCTTCAGCTGAAGACTTTGTGTCTTTTTTAAAAAAAAGATTTTATGTATTTGACAGAGAGAAACACAGCCAGAGAGGGAACACAAGCAGGGGGAGTGAGAGAGGGAGAAGCAGGCTTCCCGCCAAGCAGGGAGCCCGATGTGGGACTCGATCCCGGGTCTCCGGGATCATGACCTGAGCCGAAGGCAGTCGCTTAACCAACTGAGCCACCCAGGCGCCCCTACTTTGAACAATCAGAATGGATTTTTGTCCAAAATGTGTCAGGGACAGGCATCTGTTCATCTGCTTCTAGGACAAACTCTCCATTTTGCAATGGATCTCATTCCCCTCTCTTCCTCAAGGACTTTTCCTCCTGTAATTATCTCCTCTCCTGCCTCATCACTTCTTCCCTTCTTTAGTGGGTCATTTCCAAGAGAAGATATATGCCATATCCCCATTTTAGAAAAGCCTTGACTTGACCCCATACCTATCTAGGTTCCTATTCCGTTTGAAGTTTTCCCACTCACAGGGAAGGTGTTTTCCAGAATTGTCTATGCTTAGTGTTTTCTTACTCTGTTCTCTTTTTCTTTCTACAACACAGTTCAACCTGAGGACAATTAAATCATACCCAAGTTGCTAAATCCAGTGATCACTGTTCAGGCCAAAAATAACTTGACCTTGCAGCAGATTTTGAGACTGCTGGTCACTCTGTTCATCTCCATACAACTTCTTTACTTGGCTTTTACGAAACCACTAACATATTTGCTTGGTTTTCAGTCTACTTCATTGGCTTTTGAACTTGCTGAATCCTCATATTCCCAACCAGGACCCACCACATAACTTGTAGGGTGCAATACAAAAGGGAAATGCTGGGCTCTTGTTTAAAAATTATTAATAATTGGGTGCCTGGGTGGCTTAGTTGGTTAAGCAACTGCCTTTGGCTCAGATCATGATCCCGGAGTCCCAGGACAGAGTCCCAGGACTGAGTCCCACCTCAGGCTCCCAACTCCACGAGGAGTCTGCTTCTCCTCTGTCCTTCTCCCCTCTCATGCTCTCTCACTCTCTTTCCCTCTCTCTCTCTCAAATAAATAAATAAAGTCTTTTTAAAAATATTAAGAATTTCAAGACAGTGAGAGCAGAGCATTAAACCGAACACAGGGCCCTTTTAAGCATGATGTCCTATGTGACTGCACAGGTTGTGTGCCCATGAAGCTGGCCTCGTTTCCAACGTCACAAAGTCTCAGTGCCCACGGCTCAGGGCACATCTATTTGCATTTGTTCCCTAAAATATCTTATCCGATCCAATTGGTTTTAGATGGCAAATACCGCAACAAATCCCATTTTATCTTCATCCTTAACCACTGCATTCAACTACCAATTCAAATATTCAGCTGCATATTCTCCAAGTCTATTTTATAGGTTAAATGCATCTCAACATGTCCAAAATACCAAAACACAACTCTCATTTCTGATCCAAATCCTTCCCACAGTCTTCCTCATTCCAGTAAATACAACTCCGTTTTTCCAGTTGTTCAAGCCAAAATCAGAGCCATCCTTAACCTCACAATTTCTCTTCAATCTACCAACAATCCTATACACTCTGCCTTTAGCATATTTTCTAAATATGACCCACTCAGGACCTCCAACCACTTGTGACCCTGATGCAACTCCCCGCAATGATTCATCTATTCTAGGAGTGACTTAGGTCTCTGGATTCCCACCTCTGTTTTTGACAGTCTATTTTCCACACAGCTATCTGTCATTCTTTAAAAATTCAAATCAGAGTTTATCACTCCCAAATGACAAATCTGAAAGTTTGAAATGCTTACCATCTTACCCACAATTTTTTGGAAGGCTTTATCCATTTATTTATTAGAGAAATAGAGGGAGAGAGAGAGTGAAGGAATGACCAGAGGGAGAGGGACAAGCAGGCTGTGCACTGAGCACAGAGCCTGATGTGGGGCTCAAACTTATGACCCTGAGACTGTGGCCTGAACTGAAATCAGGAGTCAGATGCTCAACCAGCCGAGCCACCCAGGTGCCCTCTCAACCATAATTATTTCCAGTCTCTGAAATAGCCTAAGACATTCTGTGCATTTTTCTTCTACCTTATCTTCTTCACTAACCCCACAGTCATTTCACTCAACTACACTAAGTTTCTTAGTGTTTCTCAAAATTTCTTTTGCACTTATGGTTTCCTCAGTCTGGAATACTTTTCACTCAGGTATTTGAATGAGTTCCTCTCTCAATTCAGTGAGACTTAATGGTACCTCTATATAAAGCCTTCTATATTGAATATAAACCTTATATGTCTCCTCAGATGCCCTTATATCCTTTGTTCTGGACAGCCCACCCACCTCCTGGACCCTGCCATACCACTGCCAGCTTTGTTGGCCCCCTAGAGCTGATAGTAATCTGTAAATGTCCCATCGGTTCCTCATCTCCACTCATTTTTATATTTGGATGAAATGCTACACTACAGGGCATGGGCTCTGCTTTCTTGGCCAACCATAGAGGGACTCAGTGATATGTCCCTAAAGATCAGGGGAATTCGCTGTAAGACATAAACAAAAGAGGAAACTGGGTGGTCATTGTATGAGAATTCTCTGATCTTTTTTTGCCACCTTTCTGTAAATCTAAAATCATTCTAAAAGAGAAGGTTTATTTAAAACAAAGCATGAGGCTATGTAACAAGATAATGGATATAGGAAATTTTCACTAGACCTTTTTAATTAAGAAGTAACAAATGAAAAGTGAGATTTATTGTAATGATACTAGAGTGTTCTGAGGACTCTAAAGGCAGAAATGGGCTGAAAGTCAGGAATTTGTAAGAGAACCCTTAAAACCCCAGCAGGCCTCTATCTCACATCCTACCTCAGTCTCCACTCCCTGAAATATTAAAGAAGAAAATCTATGTGCAAGACCAGATTAATCGTCGAGACAGTAGAGTTTTTTCCTAAAAACTAAATCTGGATTTATGCATAACTTCTCTTTTCTAAGATAATGGAGATAGTGGCAGATTGACTCTACAAACAGAAAAATCAATCTGAGTTTCTCCCAAAATTCTGTAAAAAGGAATAAAGATAGAAAGCATGAGAGAAAAATGAAGGAACAAATGAATGAATGAATACATACATACGTACATACATAAAACAAGTTGGTGGAAATGCATAAGCTTCTAAGTGAGTACCATTAATTCTTTACATGTTTTATAGGAACTTAAGTTCCATACATGTGCAAAGCTATATGTTTATAATAGCTATTTTACTTATTACATAAAATTATATTTATTTCAGAAAGTTTAGAAAACAGTTATCAAAAATATGAATCAAAACAGAAACAACCACTGTAAACACTTTGGTATATAATGTTTCTGAATCTTCTAGCCAGAGCAATTACACAAGAAAAAAAATAAATAAAAGGCATCCAAATCAGAAAGGAAGAACGAAAATTGTCTCTGGTTGAAGATGATATGATCTTATATATAGAAAATCTTAGACTCCACCAAAATAACTGTTAGAACAAATAAACAAATTTAGTAAAGTTGCAGGATTCAAAATCAATATATATAAATCAGTTGCATTTCTACACACTACCAGTGAAGTATCTGGTCCATCTCATTCTCAATAGTATCAAAAAAATGCTTAAGAATAAATTTAACCAAGGAAATGAAAGATCTGTACACTGAAACCTAAAGACTTTGTAGTAGAAATTGAAGAATACACAAACAAATGGGAAGGTATACCAATGGGTCAGAAGAATTAATATTGTAAATATACACAAACTATTCAAAGCCATCTAGACTCAGTGCAATTCTTTCTTTTTTTAAAAAGATTTTATTTATTTATTTGACAGAGAGAAACATAGCTAGAGAGGGAACACAAGCAGGGGGAATGAGAGAGGGAGAAGCAGGCTTCCCGCCGAGCAGGGAGCCCGATGTGGGGCTCAACCCCAGATCTCCAGGATCATGACCTGAGCCGAAGGCAATTGCTCAACCAACTGAGCCACCCAGGTGCCCCAAGACTAAGTGCAATTCTTAACAAATTTTCAATGGCATTTTTTCACAGAAATAGAAAAAACAATGCTAAAATGTGTTTGAAACTGCAAAAGACCTGAATAGCCAAACAATCCTGAGAAAGAAGAACCAAGCTGAAGACATCACACTTTTTGATACTAAACTGTATTACAAAGCATATTATTATATGCATTTTAGTAATCAAAGTTGTATGGTATGAACATAAAAACAGACATATAGATCAATGGAACAGAATAGATAGCCCAGAAATAAACCCATGCATATATGGCCAATTGATTTACAACCAAGAGGCTATGACTATGCCATGGGGAAAGGACAGTCTCTTCAATAAAGTGTTGATCGGGATGGTCTTTAGTTTCCTAGTGTTTGAATTTCTTAATAAAGTATTGAGAAAACTGGATATTCACAGGCAAGAAAATGAAATTGGGTGGTTATTTTATACCACTTACAATAATTAACTTGAAATGAATTTAATGAACTTGAAACTATAAAGTTCCTAGAAGAAAATATAAGGAAAATTCTGACATTGGTCTTGGCATTGATTTTTTGATATGACAACAAAAGCACAGCAACAAAAGCAAAAATAAAAAATGGGGTTATATTGGGGCGCCTGGGTGGCTCAGTTCGTTAAGCGACTGCCTTCGGCTCAGGTCATGATCCCGAAGACCTGGGATCAAGTCCCACATCAGGCTCCCTGCTTGGCGGGAAGCCTGCTTCTCCCTCTCTCACTCCCCCTGCTTGTGTTCCCTCTCTGGCTGTGTTTCTCTCTGTCAAATAAATAAAATCTTTAAAAAATAAAAAAAATAAATAAAAATGGGGTTATATCAAATTAAAAGGCTCTGCACAGCAAAGGAAACCAACAAAACAGAAAAACAACTTACAGAATGGGAGAAAATACTTGCAAACCACTATCTGGCAAGGGATTAATATCTAAAATATATAAGGAATTCATACAACTCAAAAGCAATAAAACAATAATAATAATTCAATTAAAAATGAGCAAGAGATCTGAATAGATCTGAATAGATAACTTTTCAAAAAAGACATACAAATTGCCAACAAGTACATAAAAAGGTGCTCAACACCACCCATCATCAGCTAAATGCAAATCAAAACTATAATGAGGTATCATCTCACATCCTTAGAATGCCAAGTCATCAAAAAGACAAGGGATAACAAATGTAGTGAAGATGTGGGGAAAAGGGAACTTTGTGCATTGTTGTAAGAATATAAATTGGTACAGCCACTATAAAAAGCAATATGGGGGTTCTTCAAAAGATTAAAAAAATAGACCTATATATGATCTCACAATCCCACTGACATGTATATATGTGAAGGGAATGAAATCTCCTGTCAAAGAGATAGCTGTACTGCCATGTTTATGGCAGCATTCTTCATAATAGTCAAGACGTGGAAGCAACGTAAGTGTACATGGACAAAGACGATGCGGTACATGCCCACACATAGGAATATTATTCAGCCATAAACAATAAAAGTCTACCACTTGTGACAAGGATGAACTTTGAGGGGATCATGCCATGTAAAATGAGTTAGATGAAGAAAAATAAATATTATGTGATCTCACTTACACGTGGAACCTAAAAAAGTCAAAGTCATAGAAAGAAGAGTTGGTTGATAATTTCCAAGGGCTGGGAGTAGAGGAAATGGGGAGAGTTTGTTCCAGGGGTGCAACGTTTCCAGTTATAAGATGAACACATTCTGTGGATCTAAGGTACAATATGGTGACTACAGTTAACCATATTGTGTTGTACATCTGAAAGTTACCAAGGGAGTAGATCTCACACGTTCTCACTATATGTACACACAGAAAGGTAACTGTGGGGTGATGGGTGTGTTGACACCTTATTGTGGTACTAATCTCACAATATGTGTATACCAAATCATCGTGTTGTACACATTGTCGTGTGTCAATTATATCTCAGTACAGCTGGGGGAAGAGAAGAAGTGGGAGCCAAAACAAAAATAACCCCTGTATACGTTCTGATTTATAATGTCCCAGATGTTTTCTACTCATTCATGTAAGTAAATATTTTTAGAAATATAGTCATGAAAAATTGTGCTCATTACTGTTTAATAACCTGCTTTGTTGATAAAATAATTTTCATGTATTTATTAAGATAAGTATGTTGTTGTTTCTTTTAAGCAATTAGTATAGTGTTGCCTGGGTGGCTCAGTCGTTAAGCGACTGCCTTCGGCTCAGGTCATGATCCCGGAGACCCAGGATCGAGTCCCACATCAGACTCCCTGCTCGGCGGGAAGCCTGCTTCTCCCTCTCTCACTCCCTCTGCTTGTGTTCCCTCTCTGGCTGTGTTTCTCTCTGTCAAATAAATAAATAAATAATCTTGTAAAAAATAAATAAACAATTAGTATAAAAATATATCTTATGAATTCTGTAATATTGAACTATCTTTGTAAACACAAAGGAAAAAATTTTACTTGGTCATGGCCTATTAGTATTTTTTTTTGGCCTATTAGTATTTTAATTTGAGGCTAGATTGATTTGTTTCTATTTTAATTATAATTGAAATTAATTTGTATATTTCTTTTTAAAAATTTTTTACTTGAGTGTAGTTGGCCCACAATGTTACATTAGTTTCAGGTGTACAACATAGTGATTCGACAAATTTATATATAATTGTGGCTACCAACTGTCACTATAAAATGCTATTACAGTATCATTGACTCTGTTTCCTATTCTGCACCTTTTATTCCCATGACTAATTCATTCCATAACTAGAAGCCTATACCTCCCACACCCCCTTCATCCATTTTGCCTGTCCCTCCACCCCCCTGCTCCTGGCAAACATCAGTTTGTTCTCTGTATTTATGGGTCTGATTCTGCTTTATGTTTGTTCATTATTTTCTGATTCCACAATGAGCGCAGTCCTATGGTATTAGTTTCTCTCAGTCTGACCTATTTCATTTAGCATAACACCCTCTAAATCCAGCCATGTCACAAATGTCACAATCTCATTTTTATGGCTATATTATATTCCCCTGTATATTTCTTTCCATGATATATTTGTCAGGTTTTAGTATCAGGACCATGCTAACATTATAAAATGTCAGGGTAGTTTACGTGTTTTTCTATACTCTGGAACAGTATTTTTCAAATGATTTGTGGTTAAAGGCCTTTTTCTCCCTAATTTCCAAACCATCATGCACTTCTGCTTTTTTTTCAACTAGTTATATTTATAATGCCAACTTTTAAAAGGTCATTAAACTGAAGTGAACTAGATAATAAACTAGGCATCAGTCACTTTACAAAGAGAGGGAAATCCCAGGATGCCACCTCAGTTGAGGTTTGTTTAGAGCAAAGAAAAAAAAAACTTTTGATACCAGAAGAAACTCAGCCATAAGTTTGGAATCTGTACTCAAACTACACATGCAAGGAGAACAGTATTCTCCTTAAACAACTAGTTTGCTGCTGCCATTTGTCTGCTGTTTGTCTAACGTCAGCGATTATAAACAGAGCAGTACAACCAGGCCTGGGGACAACCCTTACAGCGTATCAGCGATTATAAACAGAGCAGTACAACCAGGCC
>PITA01032928.1:0-13371 GCA_004023965.1 Spilogale gracilis
TGGCCCGTGCATGTGGGGAGGTCCAACAGAGGGAGGCAGTACGTTGTGGGAGGGGAGGAAAGCAGAGCTGGACCAGAGCAGGGGTCTGTGAGCCTGCAGGGCAGGGTGGGGGAGACCTGGAGGCTGTTCTCCTGGTGGGACTGCGGTGTGGAGCCCAGCCCTGCACCCCCATCCTAATTGTTTGCCCCGACACATGGTTTGAAAGACCGCTCTCTGGCACAGCTGTGTTGGGCCAGCACAGATTCATCTGGCCAGTTTTAGGAGGAAACAGCGGGGGGTTCCAGGTGCCTGGCAGGTCCCGGGGGCTGGTGACGACGCTGGCGCCCCCAGCAGGCAGTGTGTACCTAAGTCTCCAGGCCCAGGGTCCTGAGGCGGCTGGGGCTCTGGCCAGTGGGTCACGGAGTGACTCCCATCACCCGAGTCAGCGGCCAAGGATGGCAGGTGGCTGGTGGGAGCTCCATGGTCCCCGCTGTGGTCCGACCTCCCTTGGCGGCAGTGGGGGGTGTTCCCTTGGCCCACCCTGGTTCTGGCCTGATGTTGATGGGCATGGGCGTGGGGCGGGGGGGGGGGCTGCCTCCTTGCAGGACCTCCACAAAAAGTACTCCTACATCCGCAAGACCAGGCCTGACGGAAACTGCTTCTACCGAGCTTTCGGATTCTCGCACCTGGAGGCGCTGCTGGACGACAGCAAGGAATTGCAGCGGTGAGGCCTGGGGGCGTCTGGGGGAGGCGGGAGCTTCCGGGAGGGCCACGCGGGGCTCCCTCCCGCTGTCTGGGACTAGGAGGTGCAGCCCCTGGCTGAGCCCTGACGCCGGCTGAGCTTCTGCTCTGGTGTTCCGTTCTGAGCTGGGGTGCCCCGCCAGCCCCCATGTTGGCTCGTTCCCCGGTTCTGGGCCGGCCTCGCTGCTGCCCGGTGAGCCCATGCCGGCCGCCCTTGCCCTCTCCTCCCTCCCAGGTTTAAGGCGGTGTCTGCCAAGAGCAAAGAGGACCTGGTGTCCCAGGGCTTCACCGAGTTCACAATCGAGGATTTCCACAACACGGTGAGCCCAGCCGCACCCCCGTCACCCTCTCCCGGCCGGGGTGGAGGTGGTGGGGCTGACCGTCTCCTCCTCCCTGTGCCCTCTGTGCCCCCGCGGGCGGCAGTTCATGGACCTGATCGAGCAGGTGGAGAAGCAGACCTCGGTGGCCGAGCTGCTGGCCTCCTTCAACGACCAGAGCACGTCAGACTACCTGGTGGTGTACTTGCGGCTGCTCACCTCCGGCTACCTGCAGCGGGAGAGCAAGTTCTTCGAGCACTTCATCGAGGGCGGGCGGACGGTCAAGGAGTTCTGTCAGCAGGTGCTGCGCCCCGCTCCTGCCTGGGAGGGGGGCGCGGGGAGGCGTGGGGTGCCGACCCCCCCAGGCCCTGACACACACCCCCGTGCCGCAGGAGGTGGAGCCCATGTGCAAGGAGAGCGACCACATCCACATCATCGCGCTGGCACAGGCCCTCAGCGTCTCCATCCAGGTGGAGTACATGGACCGCGGCGAGGGCGGCACCACCAACCCGCACATCTTCCCCGAGGGCTCCGAGCCCAAGGTGTACCTCCTCTACCGGCCTGGACACTACGATATCCTCTACAAATAGGGCTGGCCCCGGCCCGCCGCTGCCCTGCCTGCCCTCCCCTCTGCCAGGCGCTAGACATGTACAGAGGTTTTTTGTGGTTGTAAATGGTCATATTTCACTCCCCCCCCTTGACCCCCCCGTCACACAACCTTCCACATTTTATTAAAGGGGATGCTGGTGGTGAGCCCCGTGTCCGCGTGTCCCTGCTCTGCTGCTGCTGCCTGCCTGCCTGCCGTGTGTCCCGCTGTCCCCCTGTCCCCCTGTCCCCCCCCGGGTGGGCGGCTCTTGGCCTTCCACCTGTTCACGCCCAAGCCTCCCTACCAGGAGCAGTTGTGAGGGGGCTAGGCCTCTTGGGGACCCTCCCGGTTACCTGCCTCCTCCCCTTCAGGCACCCATCTGCCCTTCCCCCTTAGCTGACCCAGGGCCTTCCACGAGAATCTGGGAGGTTCCTTGGGGACTTGCCCAGGGACCTAGGACTGCCCAGGCTTCAGGCTGCCCCCTCCTAGGCCCTGCCTCCACCGTGCTGTCCTCGTCAGGGCCCTAGACCTGAGCTGCTTGCCCTCCCGTCCGGTCCTGGGTGGAGAGCGCTGACCCTGTGGGGCCTGGCTCAGGGCAGGTGGTGGAGCTGGGACACCCCGGTTTACCCCCAGGTGGTACCAACCTGGCCGGGGGTGGGGGCAGCCTTCAAGCTGGCACTTGGTCCAGGGTCCCGAGGTCAAGGCGGGGCTTTGCCAGGCCCCGCTCCTCCCCTCCCCCTCCCCCTGCCTGTGCCTGCTTCGCACCCCCTTTGCTTGGGCCAAGGGTGCCTCTGCATTGCCTTCCTTTTTGCCTTTACCTCTTTTCTTCCCCACCCCACCCCAGCACATGTGGGGTCTTGGCCCCCAGGCTGTGAGCTCCTTGGGGGCAGGCCCTCAATAAATGTGAAGTGCTGCTGCCCACCTCTGCCGTCTGGCCCGTGCCTCCCCACGCCCGGCTCACCAAGCGCTCTCGCCAGCCCCTGTAAGCCAAAGGCACTTGTCCATGCCTCTGGGCTGCTGCCTCTTCCCCAGCCAGCACTCGGACAGTAGGTGCTGCAACAGGGTGGTCTTTATTAGAAGGCTCCTGAGGGGCTCGGGGCTGAGGGGGAGAACGGGGCTGGGGGGGCAGGCCCAGCTGCAGGCTTCGGGGACCTCTTAGAGCTGGGAGCGAGGTCCAGTAAGCCCAGGCGAGTCTGTGGGCAAACCAGAACAGTCAGGGAGTGTTGGCCATGGTCCTCCCCCAGCCTCCCAGGCTGCCCTCCTGGCTTTTCTGCGTGGGGAGCAGGGGTGAGCCCAGTGTGTTAGTGGGCAGGTTAGTGGGCAGCCACATGGCGGGCCAGGCCCTGCTTACCAGTCCTGGGCAGGGTGGGCGGCCGGTGCCATCAGGCTGGAAGGCAGAGGACAGTGAGAGCCTGCCCGAGGGTGGTTGGGGGAGGGCAGACCCAGCACGGGGCGCAGGGGGCCGGGAGGGGGCTACTCACCCACTGGGAAGTAGTGGGGGAGCCGCTGCAGGTAGATGCCCTCATCTTTCTCCAGGAACACGCAGATGATGAGCCGGTCCACCTGCACCAGGGCCGGGTTAGCCTGGGCGGGGGCCACCTACACCCTCGCTGCCTGGTCTTATGCCGCCCCCACCGCTGCAGGTTTTCACCTGCCTTGCTCTTGGAAGAGAGCGCGGGGAGGGGGCGCCCACAGACCCTTCGCAGAAGAGCTTCAGGGTGTGCATTCCACCCTGGGCTCTGGAGAGCAAACCCATCTCGAAGGGGAGGGGTTGCATCGAGGGCTGGTCAGCGGAGCCGCGGGGTGCACCTCCCAACCCGTCTGATCCCCTCGACTGGGGGGACTCTCACCTTGTCCTTGTGTTGCTCCAGCCACTCGCGCAGAGCAGCCAACACTACCTCCGCCGCTGCCTCGCTGGGGTATCCTGGGGGACCCGGCGGGGCGAGAGTGAGTCCGGGGCTCCCACCTGCCCTCTCGCCGCCTTAGGAGTCACCCAGCTCCACCCCTTTCCCCGCCCAAGTCCCCTCCCTGCATCTGGGCCCACCCACTTCCCCACCCGGCCCCGCCCCCTTCACCCCACCCCACCCCGCCCCGACTCACCAAACACGCCGGTGGAGATGCAGGGGAATGCCTGGAGCGGGAGCGGGCGGTGAGAAGAAAATGGGGACAGCGTCACTCTCCGCCCGCCACCTCCGGGGGGGGGCTTCCTCCTTGGGTTCCCCCACCCCCGCCTGGCGCCCCGCCCCCTCACCGCGGAGCGGAGCCGATGCTCCAGCAGCAGGTCGAGGCTGCTCAGGTAGCAGCTGCGGAGCTCCGCCGCCTGGCTGGCGCTGGGCTCTCCGTGGGCGATGGGTCCCACGGTGTGGATGACATCTAAGGGAGGCGACGGGATCAGACCGGTCGGGGTCTCCAAAGGGTCAGAGGCTTGCTCCCCCTGCCGGCCTGGGCCCTGGAGGGGACAGGAAACATGCCCTCTCCCCAAGTTCTGAGTCCCCAGGGAGGACCCCACCCATGCGCGGGCTCAGGTGTGCCCTCGAGCTCGAAGGCTCTCCTCCACAGAGACTGGCAGGTCCGCCCTGGCACCCCCCTCCCCACATCTGTAGGGACCCGGCTAAGACGTGGTGTAGAGTGGGTGAGCGAAGGCACTGCCCCTAAGCTCGTCCCCTCCCCTGCTCCACGCATTCCTCTCCCGCCACCTGCTTCCTGGTGCGTGTGAAGAGGGGCCGGCTCCCGGCACTAAAGATTAAGAAGTGATCCCTGAGGAGGCCTCCAGCAATTCTGTGGGGGCTGCTTCTCTAACCCCGCAATTACACAAAGTGTCCCGTCTGCGCCCCACAGAGTGGTGGTGGGGAGTGGGTAGGGACTTACACTTGGCCGGCAGCCGGTAGCCGCACGTGATCTTGGCCTTGCCGGTCTCACAGCTCTGCAGGGTCCGGCACTCGTCAGTGAGCAGGGGTCCGGCGGCGCGGTGGATGCAGCCGTCCACTGCAGGGCAGGGGACAGTGAGCCGTGGGACTCCCCGCGTCACGCCTGAGCCCGTTTTACAGAAGAGAAGGCGGAGGCCCTGGCACAGAATACTCCAATCCCCTCGGCTGTGCAAGGGCTCGCCGGACCCCGCGCCTCCTCCCGCGGCCTCCAGTTGCTCGCAATTCCCGCCGCCCGCACTTGCTCCACATCTGGAGAAGCCGAGGCGCAGAAGCGGGCCACAGCCGACCCGGGCGAGAAGCGGCGCGGGGCGGCCGGCAGGGGGCGCGCCCGGCCCGCCCTGCTCGTTCCCCGCCGCGCCGCAGATGCGCGCGGGGCGAGGGCCTCCCTCCGGCAGGAGTGGCTTGGTTAGGCGGGGTCCGCGGCGGCAGGAACCGCCACCCTAGCCTGGCCAAGGGCAAGGTCGCCCTCCCGGCTCTGGCCCGGATGCCCCACCGCGGGGCCTGTGACCAGCCAGTGGCCGCCTCCGCCCGAGGAGCCCGGGGGCGCCGACAGGTACCACGCACTCGATCCCAAGGCGAGGTCCCTCCGGGCCGCGGCAAACTCTAGCGCCCACTTTACAGATGAAGAAACTGGAGGCACCCAATTACAAGTGGCAGATGCGGTCAGGGCCCGGGGTCTGGGTCTTCCAGCCCCTTCCGTGCGCCACGCGGGGAGGTGGACGGGGCCGCGGATCCGGGGCGCGCAGGTGGATCCGGGCGCGCGCCCCTGCTCTGTTAGCTAGCTGCCTCGTTAGCGCATCCGGCTTAATTGGGGCGGGCCTGGGCTTGTTTATCTGAGGACGGCTCGGGGGCCTCGGCAGGCAGCGACCCTGGGGACGAGGGCCCAGATAAACATCTCCGGCGCGGCGGGAGGCGCGGAGGCGACGCTCCTTCTGCCCGATCTCACCCAGGCGCCACAGCCCGAATGGCCCCGGCGGGAAAGGCGGGGCTCGGCTCGCGTCCGCTGTGCCTGTGGGGCACCCCAGCCAGTCCGTTGTCCTGGGCGTCCACGCCTCATCTGGAAAATAGCCACAGCGACCCCTCCTCCGGGGAGGGGTTTGGCACCCTGGCCAGAAGAACGTGACCCACCTCCAGCCTCTCCCTAGCTCCGATGGCATCCCAGGCCCTAGCCAGGAGCTACTTGGGCACACAATGCCCAGCACCAGGACCCCCCCCCCCCGCATTCCTCCATTTTGCAGATGCGCAAACCAAGGCCTTTCCTCCTTCATCTCACCCCCACCCCCAGTGTCTTGGCACAGATCCAGGGACACCAGCTGGACCACCCCCTCTTTCTTCTCTTTTCTTTTGTGCCCTGTGGGGCCCAATTAAACCTAATTTTGTGACTTCACTTGGAGCTGGCACCAGGCGATTTCCCAGAGCATCCCCGGATGTGGGATAGATAGGGTAGAGGAGTTGGGGGAACCCTGGGAGGGGCTCTGGGATTGGGTCCCGACCCCTCACCTCCTGTGCAGGGAGGGTAAGGCAGCGCTGTGGCCCCCATTGGGAGGTGGGACCCAAGGCAGGGCCCCTGAGCTCCTTGTCCCGGTGGCGCTCAGCCTGCCCTACACAGTGTCCCAGTGTGGGCCCGGTGGGTCCCTTCTGGGTGAGGTCCCAGGTGACCGCTCCTCGCCGGGTGCAACAGCGGGGGGCTGAGGAGCTGGGGAGCCTGGGTTCCAGTCCCTGCTCTGCCAGTCACAGATGTGTGGCCTAGAGCATATCATTTAACCTTTCTGGTTCTCAATTGCCCCATCTGTAAAATGGGGTAACAGTAGACATCCACTTCACAGGGCTTTTGGAAGGATTAAGCAGGTTAATTTCTGTAAGGAGCTTAAGCCAGTGCCCGGCCTGGATGAAGGTGACATGAGCACGCTGGCTGCTAGGACAGCAGGAGAGTGCACTCAATGTGTGCATACCCGAGAGTGTGTGGGGAGGCGGGGTCCAGGCAGGTGACAGTGTCTGGGGCATAGAGGGGGAATAAGCACAGGCCTGGGTCTGAGCCGGGGCTCCCTGGGGCCTCCTGGCCCTGCCCCAGCTGTGTCAACAACTTGGCACCCAGCTGCCGGCCATCTCCTGGTGCCGTCCACCCTGCGAGTGACCTTGGCCTGTGTAGACGCTGTGCGGAAGTGGAGCTCAGCGAGATCTGTGTTTCAGGGACTTAATGTTTCCTGCAGAGGTGGACAGGCCTGCAGCCAGGCCCTTGGGGCTGACCTGGGGGCATGAGGGGAGGAGGGAATCCCAGCTCCAGGAAGCCCTGGGCCGGAGCCCCCTCGCCCACTGTATCATCCAGGCCAGGGCTCTGTGACAGCTGTGCAAGTGCCCAGGGGATCTGTCCCCCCCAGGCAGAGAAGAGGGACAAGCCTGGGCCCCAGCCCTGCCCCCCTCCCCAACAAGGCCGAGCACAGACTCTCCCCCCTCCTGCCTTGCCCCATCCCTGTCCACACACCAGCCTGCTTGCTCCACCATCTCTGCGCCAGAGGGGATTGCAGCCTGCTCTCCTTAGCCGCAGGCCCAAAGCGCTGCCCCTGGCCTGTCCCCCCATGTGAACCGCAGCTCCCCGGGCTCTGCTTCCTCAGCCCAGTCCTTCCTCTTCCCTGGGGGGAAGCCGAACCCTAGAGCCTGCAGGACATGCCTTCCTGGGGGCTCATCCAAGGGAGAGGTCCTTCCTCCCCCCTTGCCACCTGATCCAGGGGGCTGCCCAGTGGGAGGGTGGTGATTCCAATCCACACCAGTTCACCCTTGATCCCTTCCCCAGGACTTTTAGCCACATCCAAACAAACCTCAAGCCTCCAACTCAACCCCTGTTCCATCCCAAGTCAGCAGAAAACCTGGGGTCCCTCCTGGGCAGACGGACCCACGTGTGGGGGTGGCACCTTCCTAAGATGTCTCTGTGGGGTCCTGAACCACCCTTCCTCACAAGCCTACCCTGAGCGCTGCCCCCCCTGCAGGCTCCAGGCTCTGCCTCCCGGGAGTCCCAGCCCACAGAGCCTCCTCGGAGCACCTGCCCGGGCTCAGCAGGTCACATCCCCCTCTTGTTGTTCCTCCCAGCCACCCTAGGAAGTGTTCCTATTTTCCCTGCTTTATAGAGGACGACAAGGAGGCACAGAGAAGATGAAAGACTTGCCCAGGGTCACACAGCTGGAGTGCTCTACTTCCTCCAGGACCGGAAGGCTTTCTTCACTCCCCCCTAGCCTCCCTCCCATCCTGGCTCTCCCTCCCTCCTCGCCCAAACTCAGCTTGCTCTCTGCACATCCCTCTTCCCTGAAGCGGGGCTCCTGTCCCCCTCTCCACATCAACACATCACCTTCCCAACAGAGGGACTTAGGGGACTCTTGTTGCCCCGTGGTCTGGGGTCTCAGCGCCCCCCACGTAGCTGACCACCAGCCACCTCTGCCCAGCTAGGCTGCCTTGGAGACCATCCACCTGCCTCCTGGACCTCTTTTGTCCCAGCCTGAGCACCCCAGATGCTGCTTCTGCCTGGGCCCCCCATCTGTCCCCCGCCAGCTCCAGCTCTGGCCCTCCTGCAGCCCCACCATGGAGCCCACCGCAGCCCTCCTGTGTCCCCACCCCACCCTGTGTGGCCTCCGCACCTGCAAGGGGCCTGGGGGGGGCCTCAGCTCACACCCCACCCCTTCCTAGGAGGTTGGGGGGGTCGGCAGGGCCCCAGGAGCAGGCAGGGGCTGGAGCCAGGCCCTCCCAGAGCCCACAGAGGCGGACGTGGGGCAGACTCCTGTGGGGGCCATTTGCTAAGATGCTTGGGAGAGGTTGGCCGCTATTAGGGTGCTGTAATATTCATGAAGGGAAGATTAGATATTTAAATTTATTCCGCAATAAATGCGTCTCAGTGGGGGAGCATTCCTCATGCTAAACAAACAAGCAAGCAGGGGCTAATTAATTATTTACAAGAACATGAGGATGCCTGTGGCCTGGGGGACAGGGGGACAGCTGTGTCCCTGCCAGGGGGCAAGAGACCCCGAGGGGCCCTGGGCCGAGCCCCCCATGCCCCCATTCCCCTCCGCTGCCCTGTGGGTCTGGCCCCCTGTGTGCCCCCTTCTGGGATTGCTTTTCCCAGAAATCCTGCCTACAAGCCTGCTGGTGGCTTTGGGCAATCACTTCCTCTCCCTGTGCCTCTGTTTCCCCACTCTACCAGGTAACAGCACCCTCCTCCCCATCTGGCGTGAGCATCCAGTGAGAGACAGCTTCAAAGTGCCCTGCACTTTCTCACACGGTCCTCCAGGTCACTTGTCTTCCGTGGGGAGGGACACCAAGGCTGTCACCGACCCTGTAGGCAGAAGGCTGCTCTGCCCGGCAGGCTCTTGGGGGCCTCCTTTGCCCAGGGGACAGACACGCTGCTGGTTGGAGATGGGACTGAGAAAGCCCTGGGCAGAGAGGGGTGGGGCGCTGAGGGTGAGCTCGAGGCCTCACAGGGCTGGGGGAGGAGCTGGGGCTGGGCCCCAGGGGCCACTCTCCACTCAGACATCTCCCCCTACAGGTGCGGCTAAGAAGAGGCCCTCACTCCAGCCACCTAGGTCCAGCCTACAGCTGCCCCCCAGGCACCCCTCTGTGCCACCTACACAGAGATCCCAAATGCCAGGGCTGAGAGGCCTGGGCGGCTGGGGAAACTGAGTCCCCGCAAGGGTACCAGCAGGATCAGGGACGGATGCCTAAGCTGCTGGGATGCCTCCAAGCTTCGGACCCTGAGGAGGACAAGTCCAGCCATAAAGCCTGGAGAAATGACCCACCCTGGGGGCCCTGTGCCCCCTCCTCCCTCTGTTCACCGGGCACTCTCCATCTCCGGTCTCCTCCCAGGCCCCAGCTGAGCCTCGGGAGCCACAACCCAAGGGGCCTCCTTGCCAGAACCACCTCCAGCCTCTGCCTACCCCCGCACGCACTGGATCAACAAGCCCGCGCTAGCCCGGCTCTGTGGCCACTGGGGGAGACAGAGCCCACCTTCGCCAGACCCCACGCTCGCGGTGCCAAGGCGGGTGGCCACCCCAGGGAGAAGATGGATGGACAGCAGCTCCATAGTGTGATGTGAAATTCATTATGGGGTGAGATCAACTCCTTAAATGGGGATTTGAAAACATTAGGGATTCATTATGTGCACAACGGCAGCGTTTCATTCATCATGCAAAAACCACTTCCGTTATTAAAAATCCACACCCCCCCACCCTGCAGGAGCCTGGCGGCATCTTGCCCACCAAGGGTGGGGTGCGGGTCTCAGGGGCCTGCAGGGCCTCCGCTAGAGTCCCCCGTCCCTCCTACCCAGGGAGGAGGCCTGCACAGGGCTAGGAGTGGGGAGCACTGTTCCCTCCAGGGACCCGGTGCCTCAGTGTTGTCATCTGCAGAATGGAACAGTTAGCGGTATCGCTCTCCCCGCCCCGGTGCTGTGGTGAGGGTACCCAGGATTCTGCAGGAGGGGCTCCAGGAGGCCTGGCTCCTTGCCACCTGCTCACTCCACCACGGCTGGGACACAGACGCCTGGGGGCCTTTTCTTGGGGAGGACGCGTCACTCCCTCGCTCCTACAACCTCCCATGGCTCCCACGAGTCCATGAAATAAAATCTTCTACCCCAAGCAAGAGGGGTTCCCTCTGGCCTCCCCCTGAGATGAGTGCCCTCTGTGCTTTTCCCACCTGCTCAGTTGGGGGAGGGGGCCTGCCGGGGGGCCTGCCCCGTGCAGGGAGGAGACCCAGGGCTCTACCTCACTGCAAGCCCCGAAGCAGGAGGAAATGGAGCTGGACAAGAGGGAAACGGGAGAGGGCGGGCCCTGTGTGCAGTTGGGAGGGCTCCCCTGGGGAGGTGGCATCTGAGCAGAACCCCCAGCAATGAGAAAGAACGGGCTTTGGGAAGCTGGAGGAGGAGGGCTCAGGCAGAGGGCACAGGGAGTGTCCAGGGTGCACTGGGGTGAGTGGGGGTGGGAGGGGGGAAGGGGGAGGGGAGGGCTGCATCAGCGGGACTGGTGGAAGTAGCTAGAACTGCTTCCACCACAGCCCTGGGAAGTTTAAGCAGAGGCAGTGTGGCCTGGGACAGCCTCTGAGTGTGTGTGTGTGTGTGTGGGGGGCTTTGCTGTTCCCCATTGAATGCTCCTCCCCTGTCTGCTCAGGCAGAGGCCCCCGCCCCCCCACCAGCCTGTCCTACTCCCTGCCGCCCCCCACCTGGCACACAGTGAGGTCTCCAGACTAGTTTGGGGATTGGGTGCTCACTGCTTGGGGCGGCTGCTTCGTCTGAGTCTAGCCCAGTCCAGGGAGGGTACAGAGCCCGCCCTGTCTGCCCGCCCATGCCGGGCTGTGGCTACAGCCGTGGGCAGCCGCTGGGCAGAAGTGGAGGCCCGGATCATGCTTGGGAGCCTCCCATCCAAGGCCTGCCTGGCGCTGACCAGAGGGGAGCCAGCGGGAGCCGGGAGAGAGCGAGAGGATGAGAAATAGTAGATGCATGAGTGAGAGAAGTGGGGAGCGGGCCAGAGATGTTGTGCGGCTGGGAGAGACAGAGAGAGAGCAGGAAGGGCGGGCAAGGGCAGAGGCAGAGAAGGACAAGAGAGACAGAGGTAGAGGTGGAGACAGAAAGAGGCAGAGAGAGACAGAGAGGGACAGAGACAGAAGCAGAGAGATGGAAAGAAAAAGCGAGAGACAGAGGGAGAAAGGAGAGGAAAGGGGCTGCGGCCACAGCTCTGGCCAGAGCCACGGGGCTGTGTGTGGGGAGGAGACGCTGGGCCCGGGGCGGTGGGTTCCGCTCAAGCCGAAGAGAGGCCACCGTGGTGGGCCAGGGCTGGGGTGGGACACGCACACACAGGGGCCGGGGCTGGGCACAGCTGGTCTGCACACAGGTCCACCCTGGGCAGCTGACCTTGACGGGGAGGCGGACAGAGAGACTCTATGCATGTCCCGCAGGAGGGGGGTCTGACCGGGAGGCAGCTGGTGCTTAAATAACCACACAGATGGGAGGGAGTCTAATTACCGCGGGTGACAGAATGCCAGCCCATGAGGCACCGGGGCCTCTGTGTCCTCGCGCCCAGGATGGTGGCAGGGTGTGGGGGACCCTGAGTAAATGGAGCAGGAGGGAGGGGATGGTGGTGGGAGGGGCTGCCCTGACATCGAGGTAAGGAGGCAAGAGGGTTGAGGTGGAAGGGCAGAGGAACCTTAGGCCCGAGAGCAGCATGTGCAAAGGCCCTGTGCCAGGACGACAGGGCTGTGGCAGAAGCCCAGGCAGGGGCGTGTGGGAGCCGTGGGCCCAGAGTGCAATGTGGGCGTGGGGAGCAGGGGCCCAGTGGGGCCCAGCAGGCGGGAAGGTGGGCAGCTGAGCTGCATGGGGGCCGGGGCCGCTGACCTCTCACTGGTAGTGAGCATGCAGAGGGGATGGCGCTCGGGCAGCCCTGCCTGGCCGTGTCTGCCGGCGGGGAGGGCGGGGAGGGCGGGTGGGGTGCCCTGCCTGACCCAGGCCGGCCCATCCCTCAGGCCAGCCCCTTGGGGAGCCGGCCAGGCGAGAGCAGAGATGGAGGCCATGTGAGCAGGAGGCGGCCCTGAACTGATCTGTCACTAACGCTTGGCCATGGCAGGCGCAGTCATGATTTAGATGAATAATTGAAACGCTCCGATACATTTATTATCCCTTTAGTGCAAAAGTGGCAGAGAAAGACGAGGGGTAATTGAAAAAGAGTGCACAAATCTCCACGAGAAAGCCGGCTCCTTATCGCCGAGTAAACATTTCAGTCCTAATAAACAGGAGAGACACGCGTCAGGGCCCTGTCGATTCCCAGCCTGATTTAGGGCCCGCCTCCCCTCTTACCATACAATAGGAGAACGGTCTGTTTTTTAAAAAAAAGTGTTTATGGAGCCAGTGAAAGTCTCTCAGGGAGGGAGGTGGGGTGAGCAGGCAGGGCCCCTGTAGTGGGCGGGGTCTCAAGGGCGCGGGCGTGGGGGGGGGGCTGCCTGGCCAGGACACTGGCCCTCTGCCTGCCGGCCTCCCCATCCCTCCGTATGCATGGAACTCCTATTCATCCTGCAGGGCCTGAGTCAGATGCCCCCTCTGGTGGGAAGCCTCCTACCCAACTGGATCTCTGAGAGGACGGCTGAGGAGTCCTGAGTCCCCACCACCACCCAGACTCAGAGAGAGCCCTGGGGAGGAAGGAGGGTGAGGGTGGAGTCGGGGGGTGGGGCTTCCCAGAAACTCACCTTGGAGCAAGAACCACCCACAGTGGCCTCAGGGCCTGGTGGGGACCCAGCCCCACAGTGAATCTGGCCCAAGAGTCCTGGACTCTTTGGGTTCCATTCTTCCGGCCCCAGTAGCCCCCGGGGCTCTCTCTGAGGTCCGGGGAGCCCACACACTCCCTGCTCCCGAGCGGCCTCGGTCCTCCCCGACCTGTGACCACCACACACTCATCCGACACTTGGGCTCGCTTCAGTGAAGCGCTGCAGGCCAGGCCCAGGCCTCCTTCTGAAAACATCCTTCCTGCATCATTGCTGTCCCCGGCCCCCTCACCTCCCATTCCTGCCTGCTGTACCTCCCCACGGCCTCAGGGCAGGGCTATTGGACCCCTGTGCTCTCAGGGCAGGATGCGGCAGAGAGAGAGTGCAACGACCTGCCCCACAAACTGACTTGGAACCTCCTAGAACCTGGTCCCGGAGGAGCATGTGTTCTCGTGTATTCTAGTGGGAAGACCAGCAATAAGAACAAACATAAAATATAACTTTTGCTAAAAGGGGATCTGTGCTATGGAAAAAGCCACAGAGCAGGGGGAGAGGGTTGGCTGGGGGCTGTAGCCCAACTAGGAGTGGCTAGGGCAGGCCA
>PITA01032929.1:0-13370 GCA_004023965.1 Spilogale gracilis
TCAGGGGACTCTCCGAAATGTGGTCACCTGGTCTTCTGCCATCTTCCCCTCCTGTGGACCATATTTTCTTTATCCATTCACCTATCATAGGGCACCTTGGCTCTTTCCACAGTTTGGCGATTGTGGTCATTGCTGTAATAAACAATGGGATACATATGGCCCTTCTTTTCACTACATCAGTGTCTTTTGGGTAAATATCCAGTAGTGTAATGGCAGGGTCTATGGTTGTTATTTTTCTCCTTGATGCCAAAAAGACTAACTTTTGGTCATTGTATTAATTATGTAGCTAAAACTTTGTACATAACTCATCTAAGCCTTTCAATTGCCTTCTAATTTGTAAGACCTGCTTAAGAAACACCATATCATTAGTCTGCCCTTTATCATCTAGGCACCAAATGTAGAAACTGTAAAAAACCTTACTGAAGAACATGTCCTTGGTTTGGTTTAGGGAGTTAACTCTGAATTGTAGATAGATGCACCTGCAAAAACATGTTTCACTGATCAAAGCACTATGTTTCTCTAACAAAGACACTGTGTAATCAGAAATCACTTTGTAAAACTTTAACCTAACTTCTTCATCCCCCAACCTCCTCATTTTGGAATAATAAAAAACTTGGGCCCTTGACAGTCAAGAGAGACGAAAGTACAAGCAAAAGCAAAGGCAAAAGCAGAGAGACAGAAAGAGATAAACAAAGGTAGAGACAAAGGCAAAGGAAAAGGCAGAGAGCCTGCACAGAAGCAAAAGGGCAGAAAGAGAGAGAGAAAGAGAGACAAAAGCAAAGACAAAAGCAGAGGCAAGGCCTGAGAGCCTAAGAGTCTAAGAGTCAGAGAGCCTGAGAGCCAAAGAGCCTGTGAAGAGAGAACCTGCGAAGTGAGAACCAGAGCCAGAGCCAGAGCCAGCGCCAGAGCTAGAGCCAGAGCCTGCTTCATAGGTCTCTCCTGACTGACCTTGGGTCTGTCAGCTTGCATCAAATCTCCATGTCCGTTTCATTAATTTTGCCTGCCAGACATCCCTTGGTTCAGGACACATTTCTGCTGAGGCTGGTCCCCGGCAACCATGATAGAGTAGTACTTACAGGGACACCTTAGAAGAAGGGAAGCAAGTGGGAAGTTACAAGAGATCTGGGCCTCAGTGAAATTGCTCTATTTTTTTTCAGAGACTGTAGGCTCCGAGAAAAAAACTGAGGGTTTTGGAAAGGAGGGGATGGGAGGATGGGTGAGCCTGGTGGTGGGTATTAAGGAGGGCACATATTGCATGGAGCACTGGGTGTGGTGCATAAACAATGAATCTTAGAACACTGAAAAAATAAAATAAAATAAATTGTTAAAAAAAGACTAATTTTTTAAAGAGCAATTTTAGGTACACAACATTAACAAGAAAAAGCAGTGGTTTCTCCCTATAATGTTTGTCCCCACCCACTTATACTTCCCCACTTCATTAACATACATCACTCTCCAGAGGGCCACATTCGTTACAATTGATGTGCCTCCACTGACACATCATAATCACACAAAGTCCATAGTTTACATTAGGGTTCACTCTTGGCATTGTGCATTCTATTGCTTGTATAGTTTCCACTCTTGTAAATGTAATTCAAAGAACCTTCTCATAAATATCTTCTTATAAGCATAATAATATTTCTCTGAGGTAGATCAAAAGAAGTGGGATTGCTGGGCATGTGAGTATGTGGGTATGTGCACCTTAAATTTTCATTCCTAATAACAAATTGTTAAGTAAAGGGTTTATATAAATTTACCCTAATATGATGAGGAAATATCCATTTCCTCTTGGTCTAACCCATCTTGAATGCTGTCTGATTTTGAGGATTTTTTTTCAATCTAATATGTGACAATATTAGCTTCTGTTAATTTCAATACTTTGATTACTATGTATTTATTAGCAATTATTTTTTCTTTTTCTGTTTATTACCTATAAATTTTCTAATATTTTGTGAACTTTTCTATTATTGAATTTTAGAAGTTCTCTGTACATGCTAGATATTAGTCCTATATGAACATTGAAATTATTTTGTCTGATCTTTAGGCTTTGTTAATGTTGCCTTTTATCATCCTGAAACTATTATTTAAGTAGTAAAGCTCATCTCCCCCCCCCCCCCAGGCCTTTGGCTTTTGGTTAAAAGGATAAAGTTTATCCTTGATAAAATTTTCTTTTTCCCCCCTTTTTAAATTTTTCTTTTTTCTCCTTTTAAAATGTAAGTCCAATTAGCTAATATATAGTACATCATTAGTTTTTGATGTAATGTTCAATGCTACTGATGAAGCTTTAAATTGTGGCCTGCATGTATTTTCTTTGAAATTTCCTGAACATTCATAATATTGTCTGCCTTTCTCAGTAGAACAGGATTTCTCAACTTTGAGGGTAACAGAAGAGAATATGAAATTTCCTGTTAGCAACTACTTTTTCTTTACACCTTAGATATTGCTGTAGAAATGTTCCTGTTTCTAATGGAGAATAGGAAAACACCTGCTTTTAGCAACTATATAATGTTGGGAGTTCCAAGAGTTTTTCAAGCTCAGCATTACTGACACTGGGGTGGGGAGAGTGTGGGCTGGATAATTCTTTGTGTTGGGCTGTCCTGTACATTGTACAGTGGTGAGCAGAATCTCTTTCCTTCAGTCACTAAATGCCAGCTCTGAAACCAAAGATGTCTCCAGAAATTGCCAAATGTTCCCCAGGGTAAAAGTGTCCCCCAGGTGAAAACAACTGCACAAGAGCCTTTGAAGAATGAAGGAGGGTTATTTAAAACTCCTCCTCTGCTAATTTTCTTTAAGTTGGTTCTTTTACTTCTGTTTTACTTGTTTTTGCTTGTGTTTAATAACTTTTTATTTGATGATGGACAGTGTGTATAAACAGCAGACACTGAAGTATAGGCTATTTATCACTGGAAATAGGCACACCTGGTCTTCTGCTAGGCTATTTTTGAGGGAACTTGAGTCTAATCAGGAGTCCTTGCACTCTGGGCTTGTTTATTCTGGTGTTACCTTGTTGTCTTGTTCTTACTTTGGGGACTGTTTTGCCAGAAGTTTTTTGTTTTTTCCTCCTCATCGCTCCATCTTCAGCTCTAGACCTTCCCTGTGTGGTTGCATCCACGTTTTTGCCACTACCTCAAGAGTTTCTATACTCTTATGATTGTCCACATTTGGGGCTTGGAAATTCATTCAGAAATGTAGGTTCTCTCTAAGCATTTCTATGGCATGCCAATAGCTTCTTTCTGTCCTTTGCCATAGGTCAGCCAGTACTCTTGATGGTTTCTCTGTGGATGATCCCATCTTTCCTTAGACTTTAGACTACTTTGTTGTCCTTACCTCTCTTCCTCTTAGAGGTTTGAGAAAATGAATGATTTTGTAGTTATGTGGATTTTTCTTATTATTAGGTTGAAGGTGATACTTGTTTCTATTTTTTTATTTTCTAGGCAGAAGTGGAGATTCCCTCTATTTTCTTATATTTTAATAAATTTATTTTATTTTTAATTTTTGATTTTAAATCCATCTCCATTAGTCATGCAAATTTGTAGTTTTAGAAAAGATCCATCCATTAACCTGGGTGGCTCAGTCAGTTAAGTGGCCAACTCCTTTTCTTATTGTTATATTACTCACCATACAGTACAGCATCAGTTTTTGAGGTAGTGTTGATTGTTTGATGTAGTGTTCATTTGATGTAGATTCATTGTTTGCATATTGTTTGCATATAACACCCAGTGATCCATGCAATCCATGCCCTCCTTAATATCAATCACCAGGCTCACCCATCTCCACACCCCCTCCTTCTAAAACTCTCCATTTCTTTTCTGGAGTTCATAGTCTCATGGTTCGTCTCCCACTCTGATTTCTTCCCCTCTCCTAATGTCCTCCGTGCTATTCCTTCTGTTCCACAAATAAGGGAAACCATATAATTGGCTTTCTCTGCTTGACTTATTTCACTTAACATAATCTCCTCCAGTTCCATCCATGTTGAGGCAAAAGCTGGGTATTCATCCTTTCTGATGGCTGAGTAATATTCCATTATGTATATGGACCTCATCTTCTTTATCTATTCATCTGTTGAAGTGCATCTTGGCTCTTTCCATATTTTGGTTCTTGTGGACATTGTTGCTATGAACATTGGGGTGCACATGGCCCTCCTTTTTATTACATCTGTGTCTTTAAGATAAATACTCAGTAGGAGAATTGCTGGGTCATAGGCTAGCTCTATTTTGAAATTTTTGAGGACCTCCACAATGATTTCCAAAGTGGCTGCACCAAGTTGCATTCCCACCAACAGTGTAAGAGGGTTCCCCTTTCTCCATAACTTCTCTTTGTTGTTTTTTGCCTTGCCATTTTTAAAGTGGCTGACTCTTGATTTCAGTTCAGTCATGATCTCAGGGATTGTGGGATCAAGTCTGATGGTTTCTTCACAACATTATTTAAATTGTTTTGTCCTCTGTATTTCATATATATTGAAAGTCTAAAAGTACAGGTATCAGAAAACTTCTTCCATAAAGGGTTAAGTAGCAAATAGTTTTGATTTTGTAGTCTTACAGCCTCTGTCAGAACTAAACTCTGATATTGTAGTGTGAAAGCAACCATAGACAATACATCAATGAATGAGTGTTGTTGTGTTCCAATAAAACTTTATTAACAAAAACAGGAAGCTCCCTGGATTTGACCTGCATGTTATACTTTGCCAATCTACAGCCTAAAGGTTGAATTAGATTTCAGTTAGACTGATTTGTTAATAATTCTTTATTTACTAACAATGGGATGTTGTAACTTCATGACATATCAGGAGATACATAAAGTCAGTTTGCCCACCATGGATGATATTAAGCTTCATCATTAGTTTCAGATGGTGGCTGTCAGATATCCATGTTGCAAATGTACACTTTGTACCTTGTAATTAATCTGTAGTCTGTGAGATGATTCTTTGAAGCTGTGGTCCCAGCCTGTTCTCCAAAGTCTTTCACTCAATGCTTTTAGTGGCCATTTTTTGGATATTGAAAGAATCATGCTCTTCTAATTCTGTTTTATTTTCTCCATCTATTTGATTATCTTTTAAAGTATCACATGGACTCATGGATATGCTTATTTAAAACATAATAATGTACATTTTCCTTGATGTTCAAATTGATACAGAATTGGTCAGAGGGAGCCCTCAGGGAGTTTCTTGTAGGTGTAACTACTCTGGATTTAGATCTGGCTTACACAGCATGATGAGGGTGAAATAATATGTTATATATAAATACATCTCCCAAAATGTGCAGTAGCTATATACACCTTTTCCCACAACTCAACTTATAAAACTTAAAGATTCAGAGATGCTAGTCCCATAGCTCTGATTTTACTCTGATGAACTCCCCTCCACATTTAAATTATGTCAAATCAGAAATTGGATCTTCTTGATCTGTTCCTAGCACATATTTTTAGAATGAGTAAATTAATAAGTCTTTAGAAATGGATATTGAAGAAGTTGAAGCGTGTATGTAAGAATGGAGAGCCAACTGGTCTACTTTTCCTGTAATCAAAGTGTTTTCTGGGATGTAATACTTCCAGTACTAAAACCAGGAAAGTCTTGAGCAACTGGGTTTGGTTGTTTATACTACACACAGGTATGTGAAGATTACTTTCCTCTCTTATGCTATTTTAGGAAAGTCCTTGGAGGTTCATTTTCCTTGTTAAATATTATCAACCTGAGGAAGAATTTTTGTAGAAGATATTTCTACTGGGGTATTGGGTCATAGCTCCTGATTATACTGAGAGTGAGATAAACATTCTGTCTGCACCACAAAACCAAGTCTCCAGTGACTGAATGTCAAATGTTTACTGCTTACTTTCTTTCACAGTAGTGCCAAGAAGAGTTATTTGTAATAAACATGAAAAAGAATCTTTCATATTCTTTGCCCAAAGGATGGAAGTCAGTGTTTTCTTCATTTTCTAAGAGACAAGTTCGTCAGGTTTAGCTGCTCATTATAATTATCCTAAGAAGAAAGTTATAAACATGATTTTGTGTTAGAAGGTGCATGATGTGTACACAGAAAACTGCAAAATATTGTCAAAAGAAGTCTAAGAAAAGGTTTTGTAAACCTTAACATTACAAATGCTTGGTACAATTCACATTGCCAGGATCTCTCCTTTTCCCTCTGTGATTCTTTAGTGAGGTTTTGCAGGGTTTGTGTATTTCAAAATACTAGAAATGATAGCAGGCTTTGAAGAAAAGTCTCCAATCCAAGTTAATTATTGTTTCACTTGACTTTTGTGACTATATATACACATATTTATTGTTTGTCATATACAGGGATGGCATGGAATGATGAGGGATAAAGGATATGTGGTTACTATATGCAGCTTGTGCACCAGGGCTGCAGATCATTATTCTTGATTACTTGGTTGAGCACAGCATCCTTCTCTGCTTATAAGTATTCTGTATTTTGTATCTTGTCCTTAGTACAATTAAAAAATGGATGCGCCCATGTCACACTAATTGGGTGCTCTACAATTATGGGGAAAGAGGACAATCATGTGCAAGGGTCAAGGTGAGCACAGAAAGCAAGTGAAAGTATAGGAAGACCTCCTTTCAAGACAGGGAAGTGTCTTCAAGTGAGTTCAGGTGAAAACCAAGTGTGAGCCATCTTAGGGCATCAACTGGATATACCCAGGTTGTACAGTGAGGTAGGCATGAGATTCTCAAGAGGATTGGTTAGTGAAGTGCTCTGGGAACACTGTATAATCTTACCTCACTGTGTTTGGAGGCATCAGACATGGTCCCGCTTGAGAGAGTGTACTTCTCAGACTCGGCTTTGTTTTTCCCAACCCCTTTGAACCATTTCTTGTATTGTTCCCGGACCTGCAGAGGCAGAGCATGCCTGAGTCAGTTCACTGAGGGGAGTGAGGATGCGAGGAGTCCTGGGTGGGAACTGGGCAGTGGTACCTGCTGGCTGAGGATGCAGTACACCAAGAAGATGAAGAATCCCTGCAGGCTGTTGATGGTGGTGAAGAGGTAAGCCATGGCATGGGCAGCTGGACCAATCTGCAGGATGCCCAGACACCACGTGCAGCCCAAGATGAGCAGCTGAGCTGTGGCTTTAAATGTCAGCATCCTGGGAAGGAGGAGGAAAAATATCATGATGCACCCACATCAACAAAACCAGTGCTGATTTAATGTCCACTCCATGAGGCTTCTGACTGAGTTGTGATCAACTTTGACCTTTATTGTCAATGATTCCTTGAAGAGAAACACTATTTGGGTTCAATATGGCATTTTGACTAGGGCTGAGGATAATGGTGACACTCAAGAATGTGAGTTTCAAAAATATCATGATGGTTCAGGAAGATCCCTAATTTTGTTCAACTGACCTTGCCAAGAATGTTCTGTGCACCTGGCTCTAGGCTGGAGCTAGGGCATTCTAAACAACAAAGATGAGACTTCTGTTTTTAAAGACCTTAAAGTCTAGTGGAAAGACAAGAACAAATGACCACTTAATAACAGTTGCAAAGTGAGGTACTTCTTTCCATCCAGGGCTATTCCTGTCTTCACCCTCTCCTTGAACTGAGCCAGGACATGCTTTGCCCGGAGTAGAGGCATTGATTCTGTGTAATGTTGAGGAAAGCAGAGGACATCCCCAAACTCTCAGATGATGTGCTATGTGGATGATGAAGCTGAGTTCATCAGGTGCAAGAGAAGGAGAACACAGAGGGCAGAACATGCATGAAGGTGTGGGCGTGATGGGGTGTGCTGGTTCTGAAAAGTGTTATCTGTTATGTGATTTCCTAAGTGTGTTATAAGGATATGCCTGTTCTTAGGATAGGGGGCCCTGAGAGCATTCCCTGCTTATCAGAACAAAGTTGATTCTCTCTGCAGCTGAAGTGGTTTGTTGTGGGGTTGTGTGTGGATGGAATGTTTTTGGCATGGCGGTCAGCAGCAAACCACTGAATCTGAGCTGGGTGCCAAGGAGGGTGGCTGTGCTTGTCTCTCTTCCAGTCCCCTCAGGAGCCCTGGGAAGGGACACCAGAGCCTTGGAGGTGTGAGGATAATGTTCTGCATGGGGGGCGGTGTGCACCTGTGACCCATCCTCACCTTGTGTTCCGGAGGGTAGACACGTCACTGTTGACAGAGGAGAGCTTGTTTTTCACAATCCAGAAGGTCATCAGAAAGAAAGCCAGATTAATCTGCAGAAAACCCACAGGAATATTTAAATATACTCGACATCTGGCAAAGCTTTGTGCTAGCTCATCCAGCCCTAACCCGGCAGGGAAGAAGCTTTTGTGTTTCTAACAGTCCTAGAAAAGCAGAACAAACACCCACTAACTCAGGCCCATGTTTGTACTGTAACTTTGGCGACCACTTCAATTCAGTTTGCATGGGAATTCCAAATTTTATCACTGAAAGTGACAGGTCTCAGGAAACACCTGATTCCTGGCTTTGCAATGGGAGTTCCCGACTCCTGGGAGCCCCTCCTCAGTCCTGGGTCAGCTGGAATGACTGCTCACCCCCCCCACCCCCCCGATACAACTGGCCTTTGAATGAGCCTCAGCTGGGCAGGTGAACTGCTCTGATGTCATCCATTACTCACAGAGAAGATGGTGCAGGCAGGGGCAAGGAAGGTCCAGATGAATCCTTTGTCTGTGTGGAGCCAGCAACTAAGAGAAAGATGGGAAGAGATTCAAGAAAATTTGGCTTTCATGGATAAAAGACTGATAAATAAACATACTCCTCCCTTCCCAATGTTTCCTCCTGACTTCATCATCATTATTATTGCATTTTTTTAGTTAAAACACTGAACATACCCTCCTAGTAAATTTTAAATATATCATACACTATTGTTAAGAGATATGTACTGTGTAATATAGGTCTCCTAAACTTATTTATCTTGCATAACTACAACTTTGTATATACCTTTGATGGTGGCAATGGTTTCATGAGTATTAGCCCCAGACTCATCAGGTTGTGTGCACTGATTACATACGGTGTTTTACATATCAGTCACACCTTAATAAAATGGTCTTTAAAAAAACATAAATGTCTTTCAAAAAGCTCTTCTATGTCTTGGCACCCAGGCATGCTTGCAGAAATAAATATAATTTTTGAAAAGAAAATAACAAGTATTGATTAATAAATTAATTTATGTGTTTTTTTTGGGTAAGTATTGAGTGTTTCCTCTGTGTCAATATCTGTGCTTGGCTCTGAAGGCCCAGTTGGGATTAGGGTAGAGTGGTCTCAGTCCTCAGGGAGATATCAGCAAGATGAGAGAATCAACAATTAGGCAATAGACAAAATCAAGATGATGAATTTGATTAAGTATGCGGGGCTATGAGGATATGTAGCTGGATCCATAGCCTAGTCTGGGGTGTAAGAGATCCAGATAGTTGGGAAGGGTTTCGCTGAGAGAACTGAGTTGTATTCAAGCTGAAATATGAGTCATGAGTGGGTATAGACAGATGAAAATTTTGGACCATGTAAGAAGTGAGTGAAAAAAACCAAATGAGGCCAAACAGTGAGCCTGCCCCAGCAGTAAGGCTCAGGTGCATTACACAGCTTACTGAGGAATGATGATGCCACAGGTCCTTAGACACTCACAGGTCAGGCATCTCAAGGCCACACTGAGATCAATGACAGAGTTGGACTTTATCCCCAGGGAGGGGATCTGTGAGTGGGGGGGGAGGTGTGAGGACTGGAGAAAGGGTCAGAGGGACCCAGCAGGAAGCATCAAAGGGAAGCTCTGTAGGTAGGTGTTGGCAAAGCAGGTTTTACGGGAACATGCACGCATCCCTCCCGAACTGTCTATGGACTTGTTTATGCTGAGGACAGAGCTGAGTAGTTGCCACAGAGGCCCTAGGACCCACAAATCTGGAAATATGGATTATCTGGCCTTTTATGGGAAGAGTTTGCTGACCTTTATGCTCCACTTCCTAAGGAGGCCAGCTGGCCAGGGCTTGCTGATGCAGCTGAGCACTCATGTCACCAGGATAAGCACATGGTGTGAGCGCCAGACGAGGTGACCCCAGCTCTGCCACCAACCAGCTGTGTGAACTCAGCCACATTAGTTAATCTCCTTGTGCCTCAGTTCCCCATCTGTCATATGGCCTAATACTAGCTTCTACTGCACAGGTTGTTGGGAGGATGATTTGAGCTGACACATGAAAAATATTTAGAATGGTGATTATACAACAGAAGTAATGTCTAAATCTTAGCTGTGGTCACAGTTATTTTGTCATCCAAATGACCCTCTGTTTCCTTTAAAATTCGGATAGAGAAGGAGTTTAAATAAATCAGTGCCATCTATTCATTTTGGTTTTGCTTTCTGGAAGATGTAAAACTGTCCCCTCAATTAATGAAATGAATACAATATTAATATGTATTTACTAATACTTATGATGCTACTTATATTACAGACTATAGTCATTAATAAAATATAGTTATTAATGTATTATACACTTAATATTTAAAATAATTACATCTAGAAGATTAAAAAGTCACCTAATTTACCTTAACTAGATTAATTTGTAATTAGTAAACATCATTATATCAGTGTATAGGTATTAACATAATGCCTATTATTTAAATAGACAATTATTAACATACTTTATAATTAATATTTAAAAGAATTATATCTTAATGTATTAGAAACAATTCCTTCAATGAACACAATCTTCCAGCAGGTAGATGTCCTTGGAGTGGTCACTGACTTTTCTCTGCCTATCATGTTCTGGTGGAATTAAATAGCTGTTTGTTTTATGATGGCCATGGTTATGCTGGAGAAGATGAGAACAGTGGGAATTTGCATTTACCGGGTGGGTGTTCCATAAAGGTGAGGCCTGGATGAAGCAGAAATGGCCACAATTATAGCTGGGACTCCATAGCCCACGGGGAACATGAGCTTCTTCATGAACCTGCTCACACTGGAGTAGTTGACCACCGTCAGGTTGCGTGCAGTGAGGAAGAGATTCAGACCCTCCAGCAGCATCCAGGTGAAGGAGGCCAAGTAGAGATAGTGTAGGGCCCCCGCGATGATGGCGCACAGCACCTGGGGCAGGAGAAAGGCGTCACCAGGAAGCATCGTCAGAGAGGGGGGTGGCCTTAAGGCCTGTCCCATACCTTGCCATTGGAGAGAACTCTCATGTATATGGTTGAGTTGTCAGGAGAGGGTTTGTGTTCTAGTTCATTAGTCATTGTGAAATAGGCTACTTACCCGTCTAACCTTCCCAGAACCCAAGGCTGTTTTATTAAGGTATCAGTGCAGCATGGCTCCATGAACTGAGCACCCCTGGGGCAGGGCAGGGGGTCCTCTGTGACAGTGTCAGTACCTTGATCTCGGTCCGGTCAATGGCCGTGAGGAAGAGCAGGTGGGCCAGGAAGAGGCA
Organism: Spilogale gracilis; assembly: GCA_004023965.1. NCBI lineage: Eukaryota > Metazoa > Chordata > Mammalia > Carnivora > Mephitidae > Spilogale > Spilogale gracilis. The sequence goes on from PITA01032929.1 coordinate 11,356, forward strand.
GATTGAGAGCTGCAGGTGGAGCGAGGTGCTGGTGTTCTGGATGGTTTTGCACAGCAGGAAGGTGAGGGCTGCCAGGAGGAGGCAGAGCAGAGAGAGGCCCAGCCCTAGGTATGTGATCACAGCCAGCACAGGATCCTCCTCCTGGGATTCAGCAAAGAGAAGCAAAGAGGACAGCACATCACATTTTCCTGCTCTGGGATAATTTAAAAATCTTCCATTTAAAAATATTTTTGTATTATTTTTATTTGTGCTATAGCCAAATCAGGAAAGAAAGAGGTAGGTAAATTTGTTATGTTGTTGGGTAAATTCCTACAGGTTCAGAATGCTAGAATTTTATGGAAATCTGAATTGATTAACTCAGATCTTGGAAGAATTGAGGGATAAGAGAGTTCTTACTTAGAACCCAGGAACTCGCAGGGCTGGTTTTTTTTTTTTATGTTTTATTAAGATTTTATTTATTTAACAGAGAGAAACACAGCTAGAGAGGAAACACAAGCAGGGGGAGTGAGAGAGGGAGAAGCAGGCTTCCTGCTGAGCAGGCAGCCCCATGTGGGGCTCGAGACTGGGACTCCAGGATCATGACCTCAGCTGACGGCAGACACTTAATGACTGAGCCACCCAGGTGCCCCAAAGGTTTATTTTACTTTACAAATCAGCTAAGTAACTGATGCGGTGGTCCAGAGGAAGTAGCTCACCATAGCTCCTAATCTACCTGTACTCACTGGCTTTCTTGACCCCTTTGCCTCTGCTATCACCAAATCTTCCTTTCTACTGCCCCACGAGCCACCACTTTTTACAGCCTTCCTGTTCTGAAGACCCCTGTGATAAGCAGAAATCCCAATAATAGGTGTACACATTTTCATCTGGAATTTCAGTTAAATGTCATTTTAGGTGCTGCCATGAAGGATTCAGATCCTATGTCTTTAAGAGAGGAGTTTCCTGTGGGTGGGCCTGGCCTAATCAAGTTAGCTCTTTAAATTTCTGGGACCTTGGAGAAAAATGAGTCAAAGCTTGAGAGTGTTTGTAGTGAAGGAGCTCCTCCTGCTGGCCTCTTCTAGAAATGCTGATAGACTGTGTGAGGTCTGTCAGAAAGGGAATGCCAGCAGCCCCTAGCAGCTGAGCAAGGTTCTCTGCTCACAACTGGACAGAAAGTGGAACCCCACTCCTATGATTACAAGGAACCGAATCCTGCCAGCAACCAGAGAGCTCATTGGAGGACCCTGAGCCCCAGAGGAGAATGAAGGTCTGGCCGATTTTGGGCTTGTAAGACCCAGAGCAGACAACTCAGCCCCACCATGCCTGAGATGCCCCAAAGAAACCACAAAATATAAACTTCTGTTTATTTAAAGTCCCTGAATGTGTGGAAATATGTTACATGGCAATAGGCATGGAATGCCGCCCCTCCCAGGGCTCTCACCTGCACATCGTAGTGGGCCATGAGGACGGCAAAGCTGCTGAGATGGGTGCACTGGCAGGTAGTGCTGGTGTCCCTGGTGGCCACCATCCTGCAGCCTGTGGTGGACCAATGGCCATATTCATCCAGACTGTGCTCCCAGAAGACGCACAACACCTTCTGCATTGGTCCAGGGGTCGCTGACTGTAGGAAGAGTGTACATAGGAACTGGTGGTTTGGGTGCTCAGAAATGCTTATCCAAACCTGGTTTGCAAAGGGCTTTCCTGGGAGGAATGATGCAATCATGGGGGAGCCCCCCTCAACCTCAACCAAGGCGGAGCTAGGTAGCAAGGCTGTGCCCAGGACCCAGGCTCATTCCACACCCACAGCACCCTGCCACCAGCACTCACATGGTGAGAGAAGATGAAGGTGATGGGGGAGCTGAGGTTCTGGGTGTCCCTGTTGCTCATAAAGGCAGAGATGACATCTGAGAGCAGGACAGGGGAGACTCCTCGTAGCACGCCCTTGTGTGCCCCTTGCAGAACTGCCTGCTTCTCAGGCTCCAGGACCAGGGGAGCCTCAGCCAGCAACTTGCTCATCCCCGGAGTTGAGACGAGGCCCA
>PITA01032930.1:0-13371 GCA_004023965.1 Spilogale gracilis
TACAGTCTTAGATGCATGTGACTTTTTCAATCCTAAAAATAATTTAAAAATAAATATTCTACAGGTAATAATTCTGCTTTATAGTGAGTCTTGAAGCCTCGATTGAAGGTTGGGGATCTGGCTTTGGGCCAGTTGAAACTGCTTCAAGGGAAAAAGAAGCATGTTAAGATGTTCCAAAGAAAGTTTGGTCGCTGGCGAAACCTTTATGGAGCTATGTCGGCTTCCTCGGCTTATGCTGTCAAAGGCCAGGCCACAACTGCTTCTGAGCCCTCCACATAGCAAGGGTGGTGGTAGTGGGAACCACTCGTTTCTGGACTGGGATAAGAGTTCTTGAAAAGAAAGAATCAGAATCTTTAGCCCCACCCAAATGTACCCCAAGACTTTGACATCATTTATACCACTCGTTTATTTATGTTCCTGGGTGCCATTTCCCAAAAGCAGGAATCCGAGATGGGGAAATAAAATCATTCAGGCATCCTCTTTGTTCTTTTTGTATTACAGCTGATTTTGTTGTTGTTAGTGTTACTGGACTGCCAGAGTAGTTGAGATCTCAAAGCTGAGTAATGATCCTAAAGACAAAAAAAATACCTTTTTCATTTTGGTCAAACGTTATTCGTCAAAGAGAGATGGAGAATTTAGAGATTTGTTAAGCCTTTAGGGCTTAAATAAAGTAACTATAGTAAGTTTCTGTCATGGTCATTTAAATCACTTTTCAGGCGTGGCTCAGTTGGTTAAGCAACTGCCTTCGGCTTAGGTAATGATCCCAGAACCCAGGATCGAGCCCTGTGCCGGGCTCCCTGCTGGGCGGGAAGCCTGCTTCTTCCTTTCTCACTCCCCCTGCTTGTGTTCCTTCTCTTGCTGTGTTTCTCTCTGCCAAATAAATAAATAAAATCTTAAAAAAAAATCGCATTTTCAGAGTTCACATTTCTAGTTCAGAAAAATATTTTAAAAATACTAAAAGGGAAAACCAGTGTATTACTTAGTTGTCACATACTGAGATTATATGTTTTTTATGTGAAACAACATATGGTTAGAGAGAAAAGAGAAAACTGTGTTTTGGGATTCCCGTTGGATGCAGAAACAGAAATGTAACATCATAGCTGATGAAATGAAATAATTAATGGTTCTTGTATGCAAACAAAATGTCTTTTGAGTTTTTGTTCAATTTCCTCTTGGCATTTCCTCATTCCTAATAAAACCAGCACTGCACATTGAATTTTCAAGCCAGAAATGCTAACATGGCAAATTATTTTGCAGATATTATTTTTGGATTGGAATCCCTTTTGGATAAATATACTGAAAAGTGCCTTGGTTAAACCTTGCGTATCTATGCAGTTGATGAATGGGCTCCAATCTGATGCCGAACCACAAATATTCAGAGTGCTTATTCACATTATTTTTATTTTTAACCCTTCTGCAAAGCATTAACTCATCAGTAATTTTTCCTCCATGTTCCTCATGAAAGAATGTCTTTCAAGTGGAATATGAATTCTGTTTTTCAGCAATTGATTCTGCAATATTAATCAAGCACTCCCTGTGTAGGAATTACAGGGCACTGACAGACAAGGAAGGCAAATGCAGAACCGTGGCGTCAGAAAGCCTCGCTTTGAGCTCTGGCTCCTCCACTTACCAGCTCTGGGGCCTTGGGCATTAATTAGAAGCACCCGGAACCCTAGTTTCATTGTCTGTATAGTAGTAAGAATAATATCATTCCTTAGGGCTCTTTTGAAGGGCGGATGAGTTGATTTGACTAAAGTGCTCAGCACCATGTCTGTCACAACACTCAACCAATGATGCTACTATAACAAGTAACTTAAGGAACACCTTTTCTTTCCTTATATACACATAGATAACTGTGGGACAAGTCAGCATAGGGGAGCACAATAGAAAGCTCTCGAAGCAAAGTGCTGTGGTGCTTCCAGGGAGAGAGAGCACATCTAGAAGGAATATCAAGAAAGTCCAGTTTCACAAGTGAGGCACAGGAGGAAAGGAACTAGTATGAATGAGGTAGAAGGGGCCAGAGGCCCAGAGAAGACTGCCACTATACAGCACAAGGTTGAGAATTGGTGGCCTGCAGGGCAAATCTGACTGACACACAGGCTTCCTTTAGCCCATGTAGGATTTATAATTTTTTTTTAGCCGACATTTCGGAATTGGGTGAATTCATATAAATGTCTACATTTCTAGTTTTTCTTGGGAAATGTGAGAATCTGGCAACATTAAACCTGAATCCTTGCTTGGCAGCCTACAGGATTGCTCTGAGTAACAACTGTGGCTTTCTGTGGAGCACAGATTGTCCCGTTTGCCACAGTATTCATGACCCTGTATCATATTGCAGGCCCCGAGGCCTCCTGCATGCACTTACCCAGCCCCTGTGCAGGCCGGCAAAACATGCCTGAATGCCTACTTATTTCCTCAGAGAGGCTGTGGTGGCGGACATCGAATGTCCTGATGGGCACGTGGCTTCATCTCCAACCTCCAGGCAGCTTGTAGCACTCCGGAGGATAGTTGTGGAGTGGCCGCACAGCAAAAGAAGTACAGTATGGAAACCGATCTTACCAAGGGTAGAGAGAGTGTGTACCGGTGGGGAATGGCATAGAGAAAGGAAAGGTTATTTGCTGAAGGCATGATATCTTTTAAAAATTGCTTTGGACATTATTTTGTTTTGCTTTTATTTCGGTCAAGAAAACCGTTTCCCCAGCAAGTTGAAACATGTAGACTTTCTGACTTAGCGACAATGGCAACTATAAAGGGCGGTGTGGGTAACCGCGTGAGCCTAGGTTGATAAACGGACTCGAGTCAGAATAATCTGAGGGGCTCCAGAAATGTGACTCAGGGATTAAGGAAGTTGTCGTGAAAGGAGCAGTTAAAAAATCTTCTTTTCCTTTTGAGCTTGCTGATTAGGATATTCTCAGCGGATTTCCTGGCCTGGCTCTTAAGTTTATGGAATATTTTCAAAGCAGAGTTTGGTTTTTATGTATCTGATTTCCTTAGTGTAAAACAAAGCATGTGGTCATATTCAGAAGGAAGAATGGCGTATCACTACTATTGCTGTAATGTGAATAATATCACGTGGGTGCCGTTTTTACATCTGGTTTTTATTTTCATTTCATCTTGGTGAAAGAGAACTAATTGAAGCAATTTTTTTCTTAAGATCTGTGGTTTAACTGTGCATACCTTTCCATGTCCATCCCCTAACTCTCCAAAAAGTCAGTTAGTTCTTTCCTCATATTGTAAATCCCACCATAAAACTGAGTGATTTTCTGTAATTTAGTCACCATATTTCTTATTTGTAGTTGTCTTAGATTCCAGGTTTCTCCAGAAATATCTAAGATATAGGAGTTATGTGGGTATTTAGTTTCTTAAGTCCTTAGCAACTGGAGACAATAATAAATTCTATTCAGTTTGGCTCTTGTAAAGAAGTGTAATTTTATTCATGTCTCATGCAATCAGTCTTACTAAATCTAGAATTCCAGTTTCATGGTTAGATTTTTTTTTTTTTTTTTTTCTGCTTGGGATAGGGTCTTCCAGTTGTTCTCATTGACAAGAGGCATTTCTTTGTTCTTAAATCAGCTGGTTTAACTGAACATAAAGGCCTCCCTTAATTTGACTGATTGATTTCTTTAAATTCTTAAAATGTTGATTCAGTTGTACACATTTTGGTAAGAGCAACAAAAAAGTGTTGCCCATTTGATTGATGAAAATTGTAGTTGTATTCATCTTTTTTCTTACCAGGAACATACTGTTGCTAAGAGCAGAAATTAACTTTTTTTTTTGTATTTTCCTGTTTCAACATTAGCTAAATTGAGGAAATAGAGAATGTTCTTTGACAGTAATTCTGAAGAGTGTTTCATTGTTGGGTCCTGGGGTTTGCAGAATACCAGTGATGGCCGTGGTCTACTTGATGTCAGATTACTCAATACGCTGGTTGAGGGCAGGAAACTGGGAATTTTTTACATATGCTTGTCACAAGCACAGAAATCTTATTGACTGTTGGCTCATTTCCAAAAACTATAGAAGTATGCTATAAGAGCATGGATTTTTGGATTGAGGAATAAACAAGAAGTTGCTTCGAAGGTCATTGCTAACCTGTCAAACATTTCTAAATAAATCTGGGGAATTCTTCTTGCCTCTTATGTTTTACAGATTGCTTTAAAGTTTATGCTTATATTTCTTTATTTTCCTATGTTGTGTCTCCTGTATAGTCAAGGCTTCTTTCATTTCATGGCAATATTCCGAGATGGTAAAAACAATTTGGCCGAAAGACTTTTTTCCCTCCTCATACTGCCTGGCAAATGACCCATCTGATGACAGAAAAATAGCAATGGCCTTTGGAAAAGTGTAGCTTTTGTTTGAAAACACGGGGCATGCTGGTTTTATTTAGGCAGGTTTGTATTTTCCTGTTTAGTTAGCTTCAAAGACCCCTGTTGGCTCAGTCAACACCACAGATATTTTTCGAGGTTGAACTTAGAATCCCTTGGCAGTCAATTAGTCAAATCAACAAATATCTATTGACCTCAGGCACAGTTTTCTTCTCGTGGCTTCTTGGGTATTCTGTGCATATCACAGAGAGCTTTTCCTGAACTGGATTTTACTTTTACTGAATAAAAGCATTCCTATATCCCTCGGAAACACAGAAACCATATGACTAGTCAGAGAATCCGCTCAAATATTACCACCATAGGAAATCAGGATATTTCTTGAGGATCATGAAAACAGATAGTACTGGTTGGCACTTTGATGTGGCAGTAGAACCTCTCTTGGTACCACAAGAGCTTCTTGAATATGATGCCAGGGGGAAATTTTTGTCAGAATCAAAAAAATTTTTGATTGATTCTGACAAAAATGTTTTTGCTCCCTCTTGGCCTCTTTCCTTGCGTGCTGTCCTTCAGATATTTGAACTATATGGTTATGCTATCAGACCATGACTGAGGAAGGATGTTACGTTTCCTTAGGTCCATCTGTAGAGAATTACATACTCATAAGCTATGAGAGTTGGAAGAAAGTACGTTCAGAAGAAATTGAGACCCTGAAAGAGAAAATGACTTGCTTTAAAGTATGTAACTGATTACACCGGTAAAACTGGGGCTAACATCTAACCTTTGGGTCAGTACCTTTGGTTACAGAGAGTCACATTGTTAGAGTGGAACAGAAATAGCCTTGGTATAATAATATTTTTGTTTCCGTAAAATAAAATATGACTTCTGCTTATGAAATAAATACATGGCTATTATAGAAAATTTAGGAAATATTAAAACATCTAAGAATAATAACATGAAAGAATCAAGATTTTTACCATCAAGTTGAATTTCCTTCCAGTCTGCTTCTCTACAAATAGATGCGCGCGCGCACACACACACACACACACACACACACACACACACACAGTCTACCAGTTAGAGTTTTGAGCAAGAAAGAGAAAACATTGGGGCACCTGGGTGGCTCAGTTGGTTAAGCGACTGCCTTCGGCTCAGGTCATGATCCTGGAGATCCGGGATCGAGTCCGACATCAGGCTCCCTGCTCGGCGGGAAGCCTGCTTCTCCCTCTCTCACTCCCCCTGCTTGTGTTCCCTCTCTGGCTGTGTTTCTCTCTGTCAAATAAATAAAATCTTTAAAAAAAAAAAAAAAAAGAAAGAGAAAACATCCAGCTTGGATTTTGAAGATAAGTAAATGAAGGAACTGTTAATAGATTTAAAGGAGCCAGTAAGGGATGTTGGAACACCTAGGGACTAGCAACAGTGGGTAGAGGAAAGAAAAAGTGTATCAGAGCTCAGGGAAAGCTAGAACTGTGGGAAAAGAACCAGCCATCCAAAATTGTAATCATAGAAGTCGTAGGCAAAGGATTTAGCAACGTTTTCCCCTTCAGCATGAGAATCTGAGCTGTAGTTAACTTCCTCACTCTTTCCCTGGCTGTCTGATGAAAGTTGGAATGTTAACAAGGATTAGAAAGCAACTTTGTTTATGCTAAAAATGATCCTGGGATTGGGAGAATTATGAAGACCTGGTGGGAAAGCCATACCTTGGGGGTTTCTAAGTGCAATGATTGTTGAGACTGGCATGTCCCTTACCAAGTATCCTGTGGGGGAGTGCCCATGGAGTCATTTCAAGACATGGTATCTTATGAAGTAGGAAGCTTTTAAACCAGGGTAGCTTCCTTGCCCCTTGTACCTGAACTGCCATGGCATGGTCTGTAGCAGAAACTCCCCTTGAGGAGGGATTCCTGATCCTGCCTTGCTGTGTTTCCTGTTCTATGTTCTTCTCAGTATGCTTCTCTCCCACATGTGGCCTCTGTCTTTGAGCATGGATATTCAGTTGAATCTAAGAAAACTTTCCTGAGGGGCACCTGATGGGATATATTGCTGCAAAAACCTCATGCCAAAGCAGGGAGGAGAAGGGGAAAATACTGCTGGCTCTTGCCACGTTGATTAAACCTAACCATGAGACAGAGGTCAAAGAGAAAGAATCCCATTGTCCTAGCTTGCATCACGTGTTCCCCATAGTTTATTAGTTTATCATACTCGTGTTGATGCACATTCGCCTGTAGGCATAAAGCTGCTATGAACTTGTATGCACAAGGCTTCAGTCATATGTTTCCATTTCTCTTGGGTAGATTCACTGGAATGGGATTGCTGGGTCATAGGATAGACAACGTTGAACTTTTCAAGAAACGACCAAACAATTTTCCAAAGTGGTTGTACCATCGTATACTTTCACCAATAACACCTGAGAATTCCTCTTGGTCCACACCTTTCTAACATTTGATGTTAACAATTTTTTTCATCTGGGCCATTTTAGTGGCTGTGTAGTGATATCTGTTGTGATTTTAATTTACATTTCCCTGATGACTTACTGATGTTAGGACTTCTTCATGTGTTTGTTTGTCATTCACATATCTTTTATGAAGTATCTATTCAAGTCATTTTAAAGCTAGATTTTTTTGTTTTTTATTTATTCTTCTTTATTATTGAATTGTGTGAGTTCCTTACATATTATGAGTACAAGTCCTTTGACAGGTTTGTGTGTTATAATACTTTACTCTCAGTCTGTGGATTGCCTTAATGATGACTTTGAATAAGCAAAATTTAATATATTGATGAAATCTGATTTAGAAATGTTTTTCTTTCTGTGTCTTTTCTTTGCCTACTCAAAGATTAAAATAATCATAGTTGTAGATTTTAAAATGCTATACTTTTTAAAAAAAGATATCCATTTAGAAATGAAATCCAATTTGGATGCTTTTCATCTCACTACATTTTATAGACTGTGCCCACTCAAATTCATATGTTTAAGTCTAATCTCTAATGTATTTGGAGGTCAGGACTTTGGGATGTGATTAGATCATGAGGGTACAGCCCTCATGAGTGGGATTAATGCCCTTTTAAAAAAGATCCAGAGAGCTCCTTTGTCCCTTCTGCCATGTGAGGACCCAGCAAAGAGGATGGCATCTAGGAGCCAGGAAGCAGCCCTTTACCGGACACCCCAGTCTGCCAGTGCATTGATTTTGGATTCCCAAGCCCCCAGAACTGCGTTTCTTTGTTTAGAAGCCTCCCAATCTTCTCTGGTCTTCTTTATGTCCCTACTGTGTACCCTACTTCATAGTAGGGATATCTCTATGAAAGTTCATGAGATCCTGGATACTTAAAGCTGCAGAGGGACCTTCATACCATCTTTTCCACATGCCTCCCTAACATTAGGTTTCCTTCTTCTTCTTCTTCTTTTTTTTTTTTTTTTTTTTAAGATTTTATTTATTTGACAGAGAGAAACACAGCCAGAGAGGGAACAGAAGCAGGGGGAGTGAGAGAGGGAGAAGCAGGCTTCCCGCCGAGCAGGGAGCTGATGTGGGGCTCGATCCCGGGTCTCTGGGATCATGACCTGAGCTGAAGGCAGTTGCTTAACCAACTGAGCCACCCAGGCACCCCAGGTTTCCTTTTTAAAAATATTCCTGATATTAATTTACTCTCTGGGTGCTTCTAGGGACTGAAGCTACCAGACATGTTTCCCCTTTTGGGGAATACAAAATGTAAAAGAATCACCTCTTGAAATTAGTAGTCTCTTCCAGTAGAATTTTATACAATATAAATTTCACTGAAACATTAATGTGCTGAGTTCTGAGAACCAAATCACAGTTGACCTTTGAACAATGTGGGGGTGAGGGGCACTGACCCCTGCCCTCATGCAGTTGAAAAATCTGTATGTTACTTTGGACTTCCCGGAAGCTTAACTGCTAATAGCTCACTGTTGACTGGAAGCCTTCCCAATAACATAGAGAATCGATTATTTTGAATGCTATATGTATCATATAGTGCATTCTTTCAATAAAGTAAAGCGAGGAAAGGAAATCATAAGGAAGAGGAAATACATTTATGGTACTGTATTCTATTTGTTGCATGAAAGTGGACTGAGCAGCTCACATTCATGCTGTTCAAGGGTCAGCTGTAGAGTCTATGGACCAGTGTCCATCTGGCTTCAGGAATATAGTGATTAGGATCAGTTAAGATCCCTGTCTGAGCAGCAGAGGTGTAGTTAATACAGTGAGGAAATGGTGGCATGATGGAGAGAACAGCTGCCCTTCCTAAGCATGTCAGGAAGCATTTCACAGGGGAAGTATACTTGTGCTCAAGCAGAGCTGGAGGAAAGAGGCGTGGAGAGGTGGAGAACTAGGAGGAGTGAATACTGCCATGCCTTTGGGTGTGAGACCAGCAGTGGGAGATGAGATTGAAGAGCTAGCCCAGGCACAGCCCAGGCATGGGAACAGACTTTGCACCTTGCTCCGTGGCTTCTCTGCAGAGGCTGGAGTGCATGGGGACATTGAGGGCACCCAGATCAGTGAAGAGGCCTAGCATAAGGTGACAGTTCTCAAATTTTCAAGTAGTTGTGCTTCAGACTATCTGTCCCCCGTTGAGTCAGTATGTCCAATGTGGAGGTGGGACCTTTGAAGATTTTTCCAGGCTCTGTGGGTGAGTCTGAAGCACCCCACGTTTTGAAAATCACTGGTTCAGGGGAATGATGCAGGAGTTAGAAAGAGAGGAGGAGGGCCTTGATTAAGAGGTATTAGAAAGTGAGATGGTGACTCCTACTCCTCTTGGCGACCACCGTCTGTAAGGCATGAGAATGTGGGAAGATTCTGGTTTGAGGAACTTCCAATACGGTGTCAATGTCAGGTACCTGGATGGCAACACAGAGTAGGAGATCTGTGGGAGAAAACTGGGAGGTTTAGCTATAGATAGAAGGCCAGCTAACTGTCAAGAAATAGCCATTTTTATCACCTAGCAATAGTATTATCTTTGGGAGGTTATGGTTCCATCCATTCAAATATTGTTGATAATAGTGAAATACTTTCACTATGTTGTTCATATACTTTTCAAAGGATGTATTTCGCTCACATTTGTTAAGCACTAAGATCTATTGCATGCCAACTACATAATGTGATGACTTTTAGGCTAGATATTATTATTGTTCTGCAAATGATAAAACTGAAGCTCAGAGAGGTTAATTGATTTCTCTAAAGTCATCTTAGTCAGGAACCAGGGAGCACTAGAATTCAAAACTCCTGACTTTGCCAAACCCAGTTCATTCTTCTTGAAGCTGGTTCTCTCATAGCCAGAATAGGCAGGATTTTTTTCTTGTCATTTATATATGATGAATGTGAAGTCCAGAGAAAGTATGATTTTCCCAAAGTCTTAAGCTGGTGAGTACAGAGTGGGGACCAGAGCTCAGTTGCCACTTCCCAGCCACTGCTCTTTTCACTTGAACTTCTTGCTTTCCAGATAACTGAGTATATTTTCCTACTTGTTTCACATACAGTTGGGGACATTTCCCCTCTCAAATAGGAAGAGTTTAGAGAATTATGAATATCATTTTGAAGGACAGAAATATTGTCTGAGAAGCAAAACCAACTTTCAAAGCTCATTTGCTTTGGAGCAATGTATGATGGTACATTTTCAGCCTGTGCGTGAAATTTTTTTTTTTTAATTAGGAACCTGACCTTCATGATGATGATAGAAATATGGAAGTTACTCCAGGAGAAAGCGTGCTTCGGAATACCAAGGAGCAACGGGATCAGCAAAACCGGCTGAGAGAGATAGATGACAAATTGAGGAAACTGAAGGAAAATGTGGTAAGTCTTTTTTTTAAATTTAATTTTAACCATTACCAGCAATTGTCTAAAAAAAGCTTCCAGTTTCCTTGGACTGTTTATGACTGGTTTTGTATTTTTGAAGTCCATCAAGGAAACTGACATGGGAATTTGTCATGAGGATTTGAATAAAAATATGATTCATTGAACTTAAAATAATACTATACCTACTTTATGTGAAATAATAAACTTGTGAAATACTACCTGAGGTCAGAATAATGATCCATATGCCTAATATTCTGTGCCCGATGGTGACATAAATTTTTTTTTTTAGTGGAAAAATTTGGTATTCTCCATAAAATCGTCTTTATATATTGAACATACAGCTTAAGTATTCCCCAATTTTTCTTTATAAGTCATAATATATTGTTACTAAATTTTAATACATTCTAAATCCTTCTTGTGCCCATCTCATATTTTAAGAGCTTGTCATGTAAAAACATTATTGCTGATGAGAAAAAGCTCTTAAATCAACTAAATTGTGAGCTGGCTAATAGTCTGAACCTATTAGAAAGGCTCCATAATATGATTTTCCATCTACCCAGATGCTTCCAACTGGATACTTGGCTTTTACCTAAAATTAAACATGACGAGACTCAACTTGTGACTCTCCCTACATCCCTTCTCCCAGGGTTGGTCTTGTCACAAATGCCAGCAGCACCTACTTTCTGTCTCCTGCTAAATCCTATTATCTTGGGTGATCTTCAAGCCTCATTGAGTTTTAACCAGTATGGCTAATTTGCTGTCATATCTTGCCACTGTTCTTTATGACTGAAAATCTTCTTTTTCCTGGCCTGTGTCCCCCTTCTGTCCGCATTGTCACCTCCTGTCTAGCCACTTAAACCTGGTCAGTCTCTTTTCTCATTATTCCATTTTATGCTGTTGCATGGGTGTAAGCCTCAGGTAAATGATTTTGATTAACTTCTGACCTCCTTTAAGCTCTTCCAGAGTGTGCACTGATCCTGACGGATTTTTCTCCATCCCTCTGCTCATGTGCAGCTGAATTGCTCTTAACTGTTTGCCAGCCATGGACAGTAGCCCTGACTTGGATCCTAGAGGATAGGCAGGGTCTGCCTCATGAGAGTCAGGCAGCAGATCGAAGGGGAATGAATGCATTGTGCTTCTCTTTATAATTCATTTTTGCTTACTTTTCTTGGGAAATGAAATGGGAATTATGTTTCAGGGATGCCTCCATTTTTATCTTTGGAGGGACTTTTTTCTCCTTGAAGCTGTTGATACAGGGAAGAAGTAGAGGAAGTAAGTAGAGGTTAGGGAGTGTGAAGAGACTCTTGGCCAACAGTTGTGGTAGTAGTGATGGGGCATTGAAAATTTGGTGAATACAATGTTTGTGGCTTGACTGGTCTTGAAAACTGTTGGTACTTCTTATCCCATACCTGCCAATCCAAGGCAGGCAAAGCCTGTCAGCTCTCCTGATTTCTGATCCCTTGTCTATGGACGTACATCCGTTATTTTGTGCTATGTCTCTACTGTTATTTGATTTTTGAGTCAAAACCTGCATCCTTTAAGAAATCTTACATTCCGCACCCCCTGCCCAGTGTCATGTAAAAGTTGGCTAGACAAAATATCAAGAGTTGGTTGTTATCTAGTGGAAAAGTATAATACATAAATAGAGAAGAGCAGCTGTGTGCCTACAGTAGAAGGCGCTGTTCCAAGTACATTATAATGTACTATGTAGTCTTTATTAACACTCTGTGAGATAAACACTGGTATCCTCACCTTTCAGATGAGGAAATTAGAAGTTGAGTAACTTCCTCAAGCATATGTAGCTTCTAAGTGGAAGAGACAGGATCCAAATGATCAGCTTTTTTTTTTTTTTTTTAAGATTTTTTAAATTTATTTGACAGAGAGAAACACAGCGAGAGAGGGAACACAAGCAGGGGGAGTGAGAGAGGGAGAAGCAGGTCTCCTGCCGAGCAGGGAGCCCGATGTGGGACTCGATTCCGGGTCTCCGGGATCATGACTTGAGCCGAAGGCAGTCGCCCAACCAACTGAGCCCCCCAGGCGCCCCAAAATGATCAGCTTTTAATAACTATCTTGCTTTATAGTCAACAGTTGGAGAAGCTTGTATGACAAAGGCATATGCGTGTTGATCTGTATCATCTCTCTGTTTTAATTGCTTAGTGTTTCATATATCCTAATATCACATTGTGTATCACATGTGTGTACTTTTTAAGGAAGATACAGTATCTGTTCCAAACTCTGTAAAGCCCATTGTACCTTGTAGATTTCTAGGTACTTTGTGGATGGGGAATCTGGAGACCTGAGTCCTTGTTTCAAGGTTGTCAGTGGCCTGACCTGTCACCTTGATAAATCACTTTTTCCTCTTGAGTCTTGGTTTTCTTACTTTAAAATCAAGGGAGTAGGGCTAGAGGACCTCTGTCCTTTTGCCTGTGATTGCTGGCATATTTTTGGTGAAAAATGATGTTATGGGTACTATCTAAAACTTAGTGTGTATGCTTAACAACTGCTATTAATTGGTTTAAATATTCTATTGAAAGTTACTTTTGGAAGTTCAGAGGCACTCTTGAGGAGAATGTGAGATTGTCTTCCATATATAGACAAAAGTTAGCATGCTTCCTGTAGCCCAAAGAATATGCTTTCTGAATGATAGCTTCGGGATATGGCTAATTTTGCAGTTTTGACTTATTCTTCCTATTACAAGAGATTATTGTTTCAAGATCACTGTAAAAGCAGTGATCTGTGACTGTGGAACTGGTGGTTTAGGGATAAAGTTCATAGGCAGTTTTAGGAATGCACTGGGGAAGGGGTGAAGGAAGCGGCAATGTGGGAGCCCTGGGGTTAGCCCTGGAACCACCAGAATCCCAGGATTGATTTATCTGTGAAAGCTGGAAAAGTGACTTAATTCTGAGCCTGTGATTGCACATTTGCCTTGGTCAAGATTGATCGAGGCAGTGGATCCGGTTTAGTCTGAAGTGGGTGATGGTATCGCTGGTGTCTGTGGACCCAGCTCTCGGGAGCTGGCGAAGGCAGGCACAGTGAGATGAGGTTGAGGTTCGCAAGTGTAGTGTGAGCAGTGGGCAGGCAGGAGTCTTGAGTACCAGCGTGTAAATAGAGGAAGGATGAGCCATGGCTGCTAGAAACTGCATATGTGGAGGCAATCTTCAGGATTTGCCTGTGAGGAGTCAGCAGTGGAATTTAATTGCTATGCTGCCTGTGTGTAAGAGGTGAGCAAAATGGATCCTATGGATAGTAGA
>PITA01032931.1:0-13371 GCA_004023965.1 Spilogale gracilis
GTTGCACGACCTGAAATCAGTCACTGTTTCCCTGGCGCAGGAGTGAAACAACAAGCGGGGACTTCGGGGGCCAACCTGACCAGTGGCTGCCAGGGCACTGGTTGTGACAAGTGGCCAAAGGGGAAGATACAGGGAGAGTCTCTGAGACCAACAACATTCAGAAGGCTGCAGAGGCCTCTCTCTGGGAAGGAGGTCTGGGTGCAGACATCTTATTCTGGCCTGACTTCCTGAAAAGCTGCAAAAAGCCTTAAAAGAACAAATCTTCCAGAGAATAAAAGCCTGAAAACCTGGTTGCCATGGAGCCCAGCCCATAGGAAGGGGGTGGAGAGACACAGCCAAGGTAGAAGGACCAAAAAACATCACGGAAGACCCCTCCCCCAGAAAGCAAGCCAGAACAAGAGGACACCACCAAAACTGTAAACCCCAATATGGGGGAAAGGCAGCATATTAAGCTCCTGGTACTACCCCAAAAGCTGTACACGTTATAGATACAGATTTTCACTATATTTTCTTTTTAACTTTTTTCTATTTATATTTTTTAAGTTTTCACTTCATTTTAAAATTCATTCTCAAGGTTTTTGTTCTTTTATTTTTTAAGCCATGTCTTATTACAATGTGATACTTATATACAACACTCCATAATAACTTTTTACCTTAAACTTTTTTCAAACACATACCTGCATTTTGTTGTTGTAGTTGTTGTTGCTCCCTTTGTTTGTTTGTTTGTTTTTTCTATTTCTTTTTCCTTTTTTCTCTCTTCTGTCCTTTATTCTTTTTTCCCTTTAAATATATTTAGTTATAAGCTTCACTTATAATCCTTCATTCCTATTCAATACTACCCCTATATACAAACCAGTTCTAATCTCCCTATATCTTTAGAAAGTGAGCTCCTCCAACAATAATAACAAGACAAACCCAGGAGGATCTGAAATACTTTCCTTGCCCACAAGGAGGGTTTGAACTCACCTTTCCACCCTAGTCTGTCAGTGTTTCTGTGTAATTGTTTTTGCCTTTGTAATATATAAATACTGGTCTTGGGGGTCATTGGGGATAGGCTTAGCTTTTTGATCTCTTCAATTTTCTTTTACTCTTGATGGTCTTTTTGTTTACTCTGTTGTAGTTTTTGTACCATATAAATCCTACCATTGGGGCCCACTCTTGCCCAGTTTTTTTTCTTGCTTCCTTTCTCTTCTCTTTTTTCTTTCTTCTCCTTTTTGGTGGTGACTTCTGATTGCTCCAAAACCTTCCAGCGAATATTTCATCTGGATAGTGGATGATATATTCAGCTATACATACCCTCAACGACTCCTCGCCAAAATGAGTCGAAGGAGGAACGACCAACAGAAGAAAAACCCAGATTGCAATCCCTGTCAAAGAATTACTGGAAATTAACATAAACAATAAGACAGAAATGGAATTCAGGGCAGCAATCATCCAAGCAATGGCTACCTTGGAAAATAACATTAGTATCAAGACAGAAGCTCTAATGACAGAAGTGAAAGCTGAGGGTAGACAGGCTATTAATGAGATGCAATCTAATTTAAATATGCTAACAGCTAGAGTAAGTGAAGCTGAAGATCCTACTAGTGATTTAGAAGACAGATGGATCAAAAAGGAGGAGCAAGAGAAGTCTTGGAACAAATAGCTAAAATCCCATGAAAACAGAATAAGGGAAATAAATGATGCCATAAAATGCTCCAATATCAGAATTTTTGGAATCCCCAAAGGAGTTGAGAGAGAGAGAAGCCAAGAAGATATAGTTGAACAAATCATGGATGAAAATTTCCCTAATCTGGGGAATGAAACTAATGTTCATGTCCTAAAGGCAGAGAGGACACCCCTCAAGATCAATGAGGGCAGAAAAACCTCCAGGCACACAATTGTGAAATTCGTGAATCATAAAACCCAAACATATGTCTTAAGGGCAGCTAGGGGGAAGCGATCCCTTACCTATAGAGGGAGGACCATCAGAATAATGTCAGACCTATCTGCAGAAACCTGGCAAGCCAGAAAAGGCTGGCAAGACATATTCAGGAAATTACATGACAAAAATATGCAACCAAGGATAATGTACCCAGCAAGGTTGACTTTCAGAATGGAAGGAGAAATAAAGAGCTTCCAAGATGGCCAAGGTCTAAAAGATCATGCAACCACCAAGCCAGCACTACAAGAAATACTAAGAGGGGTTCTATAAAAGATAAATGAACACAAGAGTGACACAGAACAGAAATTTACAGAGGTAATCTATAGAAACATGAACTTTAACAGGCAACATGATGTCAATAAAAACATATCTATCGATAATCACTCTCAATGTGAATGGACTAAATGCTCCAATAAAAAGGCAGACTGGATAAAATGACAGGACCCACCCATATGCTGTTTACAAGAGACACATTTTGAACCTAAAGGCACTTCCATATTGAAAGTGAGAGGATGGAGGAACATCTTTCATGCCAATGGACCACAAAAGAAAGCCAGGATAGTGATTCTCATATCCAAAAAATTGGATTTTAATCTAAAGACTGTAGCCAGAGACACAGAAGGACAATATCTAAAGTTATAGGGAGATTAGAACTGGATTGTATATAGGGGTAGTATTGAATAGGGATGCAGGATTACCTTGAGGCTTATAACTATATGTATATTTAAAAGAAAAAATAATAAAACAAAGAAGATAGAAGAAAGGGGAAAAAACAGAAAAAACAAACAAGAGAAGCAAGAACAGAAAACACAGGTATGTGTTTGAAAAAATTTCAAGGTAAAAAATTATTATGGAGTGTTGTATTAAGTATTACATTGTAATAATAAGTGGGTTAAAAATTAAAAGAACAAAAACCATGGGAATTAATTTTTAAGTTTTAAGTGGAAACTTTAAAAGTAAAATAGAAAAAAGTTAAAAAAGAAAATAAAGTGAAAAGCTGTATCTATAAGGCCTTCAGCTTTTGGGGTAGTACCAGGAGCTTAATATATTGCCTTTCCCCCGATGTTGGGTTTTACAGTTTGGGTGCTGTCCTCTTGTTCTTCTGGCTTGCCTTCTGGGGGCGGGGCCTGCCATGCTACTTTTCAGTCCCTTCTACCTGGGTGAGTCCCCGCCCCCTTCCTAGAGACTGGGCTCCATGGCAACCAGGTTTTCAGGTTTTGTTCTCTGGAGGGTTTGTTCTTTTAAGGCTTTTTGAAGCTTTTCAGGAAGTCAGGTCATAGCAAGATGCTTGTGCCCAGACCTCCTTCCCAGAGAAATTCCCTAATTAGCAACCCTCTGGACAGTGGGGGGCGGGCACAGCCTCTCCCTGCATCTTCCCCTTTGGCTGCCTGTCACAGCTGGTGCACCCATAGCCCCTGGTTCAATTGGTGTCCAAGTCCCCACTTGTCATTTCGCCTCCACGCCATGGAAACCACAACTGATTTTGGGTTGTGCGACTTTGTCTCTGCCCAGGGAGTCTGTGGTGCACTTCCATGCAGGAGGGACTGAGATCCCGTGGCCCCACATGTCATGCCCAAGTGGCGGAGAAAAGCGGCGGAGGAAAAAAAGCGGTGGGGAAAAAAATGGTAGTTTTGAATACACTCCGCTCAGCCATGTTCCCTCGTGAGGCACTGGGGCATGCTTTCTGTCCGCAGATCTATCCCGGTTTCCCCGGCTGCCCCTCAGGCACTCCATTTTTGTCTGCTTTTAATCAGACCGCAGTCTGCTTTTGTGCCCCAAACACAGACCATTTTTGTGCTAGGGTATTGATTTCCAATGGGTCACCTGTGTGTGCTTCCTTCCCCACCTCCCTTCCTCCTTGGATATCTCTCCGATCACTCCCACTCTTCTCTACCTCTTTGTCAATGCTCTTCTTCCCCTCTAGACATCCAGAAGTATGAAATATTACATTTCAGGTTGATTTCACAGGCGTTCACAGTGTTCTTGTAGTGTTTTTTTCAGGAATTGAGCTCACTTCAGGGGACTCCCCAAAATGAGGTTACCCGGCCTTCTGCCATCTTGACCCCTCTGGTAAGAACTCTCAAGTATTTTCTCTTTAACAATCTCTGTCTCTTCAATTTTGAGGATAGTGTATAATTGTCTCCTTGTGAATGAATATTTCCATTTATCCTATTTCATGATCAGCAACAGGCAAAAATAAAATTTAAATGAATTCCTTAAAACTAAGTTAGCTTACTATAAAGCTACAATAATCAAGACAGTGTTATATTGGTGAAAGAGTAGAGAAATAGATCAATGGAACAGAATAAAGAGCCTCAAATAAACACACACAAATATAGTTAACTGATCTTTGACAGAAAAACAATGGTAATATAATGGAGAAAAGACAGTCTTTCAATAAACAGTGCTAGAACAACTAGATACCCACATGCAAAAACAAAAAACAAACAAAAAAACAGAATCTAAACACCAGCCTCATTCTTTTTACAAAGATTTAAAAAATTATAGACCTGAAGTTTAAATGCATAAGAATAAAAATCGTAGAAGAAGCCAGAGGAGAAAATCTAGGTCACATTGATTTGCAATGATATCAAAGAAGATATGACATCAAAAGCTTGATCCATGAAAGAAAAAGTTGATTAGTGGAATTTCATTAAAATGTGCTCTGTTAAAGAGTCTATTAGAAGCATAGAAATTTGGGGTACCTCGGTGGCTCAGAGGGTTAAGCCTCTGTCTTCAGCTTAGGTCATGATCTCAGGGTTCTGGGATCAAGCCCCGTGTCGGACTCTCTGCTCAATGTGGAGCCTGCTTCCTACTCCTCTCTCTCTCTCTCTGCCTACTAGTGGTCTCTCTGTCAAATAAATAGTTAAAATCTTTTTTAAAAAGAGGCATAGAAATTCACAATATGCAAAGAATTCTTAAAGCTCAGCAGTAAGAAAACAACCTGATTAAAAAGTTGGCAAAAGATCTGAACAGACAATTCCACTAAAGAAGATTATACAGGTGGCAAATAATTATAGAAAAGATGCTCAACATCATAGTCACTAGGGAAATGCAAATTAAAACAACAATGAGATACTACTATACACTCATTAGAATGACTATAATCAAAACCCTGGGAACGATGTGCAGGAAAAGGAACTCTCATTCCTTGCTGGTAAAAATACAAAATGGTACAGTAAAGTAGCTAAATGATTTTATCATACAGTCCAGCAATCTCATTCTGTAGTGTAAATATCTGGCATTGAGTTTTTTATTGTAATGCAAGAGTCTGAGATGAAGTTTCTGGTTTCTGAGACATTTATTTCAATGACAACCTTCTCAAACAAATCGTTAGGAGCTGTAAACACAGCTACTAGCAAAAAAACTAGGTAAGTTATAAGGCCACCTTTCCCTATGAAGTTTCCTTCTTAGAAAGCCGACCTAGATAACTAACCACTTGAGTGATCCTGCTTTTCCCTTTCTTTACTCCACTTCCCATTCTTATGCTCTCAGTGAGCCTAAGAAACCCTGGGTACCCTCCCCTAATAAAGGCAGAGCCTCAATCTGTCCTCTATCCCTCTCTCTACCAGAGACGTCTCTATGTGGCCCTACAGTGTGCCATGTATCCTCTATGACTTGTAAGTGATATTTTTTTTCCTCAAAGTTCCTTGAGAGTTGTTGCTAAAGTTCATCCTGCCATCCTGCAGAACCTTAGGAACCATTTAGCCACAAAATTGGCCAAGGAAACTGGTCGAGGAAATGTCTGTGCAGCATTCCTAGTCAACAACATCGCTATCAATAAGCTAAGACTGACACTACACACTCCTTGGTATCTCTCCAAATGAACTGAGAATGTGTCCACAAAAAACCTGCACACAGATGTTTATAGCAGCTTTATTCATAATTGCCCAAAGCTGGAATCAATCAAGATGTCCTTCAGGAGGTGAATGGATAAACAAACTGAGGTACATGCAGACAACGAAGTACAATTCAAGAATAAAAAGAAACAAGCTATCAAGCTATGAAAAGACAGGAAGAAATTTAAATGCATATTACTAAGTGAAAGAAGTCTTCCAAATCAGTGGAATTCTGGAAAAGACAGAACCTATGGACAAAAAGATCACTGATCATGAGTTTGGGGAGGAGGAGAAGGACGTCAAGGTGGGATAGAACAGATTTTTAGGGCAGTGAAATCTTTCTGTATGATATTGTAATGGTGACTACATGATATTATAATTTGTCAAATCCAGAGAGTACAATACAGATTTAACCTTCACATAGTAATGTATCAATATTGGTTCATGAAAGATGTACCATACTGATGCAAGATGTTGATAATAGGAGAAACTATGAGTGTAGGGGTTATATGAGAGCTATCTGTATTTTCTTCTCAATTTTCTGTAAACCTAAGCCTTCTCTAAAAATAAGCCTGCTAATTTAAAACAAAAATGGAAACAAAAACCAAAGCCTGGTTTATTTTCTGAAGCATCAAGATAAATTTAAGTAAAATCTATTACTGATCATTTCAGCTATGGAATTAGAGTAAGTTTTAACTCAATATCTACAGCATAAGTAGTTTTCTTTGCACTATTTCAAGTCCAAGAAATATATCTACTTTTTTCAATCCTCATCTTATTTTGGCATATAGATTAATTTTCCAGAAATGTATGTATACATCATAATACTTTTATGATAAATGTCTACCAGAAAGTAAACAGTTAACAGATTTTAGCTGAAATTACTATAGTCCTTCTCTCTTAAATGTCTTGTGTGGATTAAAAGAGATAATGCATATGATCTCCTTAACACAGTACCTGGTTATATGGGAGGAGTAAAATGAAAACCAACTGACTCTGGCTAGATCATATGTGCAAAAGAAACTCTTCAGGCCCAAAGAGGTTTTTGTTAAAATTCTTCCTCCTTTCTCTGTCCACAACCACCAGATTCCCCTGCTCACAGGGGTTAACAGTGACTTCTGTGTTAGAGACATTATGTGTCTCTTTTTGTTACTCTAAATTAACAAAGTATACACAGTTTTCTGCATTCCATTGTAAATAGGCTTACTGCTCTTAAGAGGATTAATTCTTTTGTGTTCTATTTAGAGTTCTACTCTTCTAAGGTCAGTTTTGATATTTTATATATTTCAAAAAATCCATCTATTTCATTCTCCTCAGTTTTTCCACTTTATTAGCATAAAGTTGAACAAAGCCATATGTTACAATTTTTTGAAAAATATTTCTCTTATTTTGAAGAAGATAATTAATAGACACTGTAGAAGGTAAGTCTCCTTTATATCTCTGTCTCAACCACTTAGAAGTTTTTCCTGGGGTCATCACTATAAGCAACTTATTTTGTAATCTTACAAAAATATTCTACATAGTTGGCTTTCAGTCTCCCCATAAACATAGTTGTGATGTCAAATCTTATGTCACAGGTTTGAGTTCACAAAATGTATTCTTCCTTGTCACTTTCAGAGAAGCTGCTAATCTACAAAGCAATTGCATGCCTCCTTTGCCCTGTAGTACACTAAGCATTACACTAATTCCTTGATATTTCCTCAGTTCTTTCCCCAAAGGTAATCAGCTCCTCAGAAGGATTCTGATTTAAAAACTAAATCCCAGGTGACAACTCAGAGAAATTAAGAAAGTAGAGACCCTGAACCCCTGAATTAAAGTAGCTCATCTGTTGGAATTCATCTAGTCTGAAAGTTTAGAAAAATAGAAGCACTTCCATATTGTTTGCTCTTAAGAGGATTAATTCTTTTGTGTTCTATTTAGAGTTTCTACTAAACTCTAAATGGGGTTGCAATCTAAATCCCTTGAATGTTTTTGGTCAGTTAGGTATATGGCTGACTTAGATATTAATGGGTATCTTGAAGGAACACACAATTGGGAAACAGTACTGATTATGAATAAGGTAAATATAGTAACAGTCAATAGGAGCTGGCTGGTTTATCTTTTAGTATTTATAAAAACTACACAAATGGTATTTAATGTACATAACACAGATGAAAAGCTTTTTTAGAAAAAGATGTATACTAGTAACATGGTGGCATTATTTGTTTTTGTTAATTTTTTGCTCAAACCAATACTTAACAAAAGATTGAATACTGATAAAAGAAGAGAAAAATCAAGTAGAAGAGAATGATGTGTTAAAATTCCCAAGCATTAGTGAAAATTAGTATGTAATATTTTCTACCTAAGAATACTTAGCACACTCTGTTATATGATAAATTCATCTGAACTAGCAATCCCCAAATAAGAGATTTGAAAGACAAAGAGTCAAATAATTGGTTAAAATTTAACACACTGTACTGAATTGAAACTGAAATAGAGCAATAGGAAAATTGAAGAATAAAATCTGCCCAAAGAGACTAGGGAAAAAACAACAACAACAACAACTCGTTTCTTTATTTTTTTTCTTTTTTTTTTCTTTTTTTAAAGATTTTATTTATTTGACAGAGAGAAACACAGCTAGAGAGGGAACACAAGCAGGGGGAGTGAGAGAGGGAGAAGCAGGCTTCCTGCTGAGCAGGGAGCCTGATGCGGGGCTCGAACCTGGGTCTCCGGGATCATGACCTGAGCTGAAGGCAGTTGCTTAACCAACTGAGCCACCCAGGCGCCCCTTATTTTTTTTCTTTTTTTAAAAGATTTTATTTGTTTGAGAGAGAAAGAGTGAGCGGGAGTGGGCAGTGAGGGTAGAAGAGAAGGAGGAAGCTCTGCGAAGCATGGAGTTTGATGCGATGCTCAATCCCAGAACCCTGAGGTCATGACCTGACCTGAAGGTAGGCAATCACTTAACAGATTGAGACACCTAGCTACCTCAAACCATATTGTTTCTGACCAGATACAGGAGACTATGGGTTCTTCTATTTTGGCAATGTATAAAAGTAGACAGTAATTCAAATAATTACAGAAGTGCCTTTCAAATTCTTACAGGTTTCTTCAGTCTTTAGTTGATGGTTTTATAACTTGCTTGATTTTTTACTGAATGTGTACTGCGACAATTTGGGAAATATATCACCTTGGTTTTTGTCTGTGCTTCCTAGAAAAGTTTTTAAAGGGATACATTTTTAGAGGTACCAGGGAGAACAAAGAGTACCAGTTTGTTCTTTGATATACAAATTTACATTATTGGCAAGATCCTGGTCAGCATTCTTCCACATGACACTGTAAATGGCTATCAGTGAACGCACTGAGAATTCCACCCTGGTGGAGGGATTGATACATCAAATATAACACATGGTCTATACCATTTTAACTTCTGTATTTACAGGGTATTTGACACTATCATGCAGTGTTTTTCAACCCTACCTCTATTTGATGAGCCAGTCCTATTTCAGCCCATGCAGTGGAACCTGGGTATCTCCATTTTTAAAGGTGCATGGGTATTTCTGATGTACAGTCTGAGCAAGAAATCATGGCTGCAAGAATACCTGGGTTTCCACACTACCCAGGATCTTACTCCATCTTCCAAATCCATGCTGGGTGACTTCACAGGAGTTAAGTGGCAATGGTAAATCTCATAATAGAAGGGACCTAGCTGAAGGGGAAGGGGTAAGAGGTAGATTTTCCACTCTTCTGCAACATTTTAAATTATATAATGAATTTTAAAAATAGATGATTAAAATTTAAAAATAAGTATTTTAAACAAGGGGCTTTGAAGAATTTTGTTAGGGGACAAAGAGCTATAGGAAACACCAAAAATTATGGGAATTGTCATATGTGGAGCTGGCCTTCAGGCAACTTTCTGAATTTGAGATGTCTAAGAGTTTCTGACACATTTTGCAGAATCACGTTCATATGGGATTTAAACATATGGAAAATCCTTTATATACCTTTTGTGTAAGAAACAGAATAGTTTGTTCCTTCAGGGGCAGTACAGAAGACTATTTAACTTCTCATTCCTTTGGTAGAGTATTCAAAGGCAGTTTTTGGCATTAAAAATGCTTATAGCAAAGGACTGTAAAGAGCTTTCAAAAGAAAAAGCATCCAGAGGCTGATTGCTAAAATTGGCACATAATAGCAAAGTATCCTCTTTGTTATCTCTAAAAAGGTACCTTCTAAAAAAAATCATAGGCTAAAAGAGATAAAGTCACTTGGTCAATTTCAGAAAGCCTAAAATGGTAGACCTTAGATTTAAACCCAAACCGGTCTGTTCAAAGTCTGTGTTTTGCATTTCATCAGGCTGCCTCACCTTTTATACAAAGGCCCATGCTTGAAAGAGTTAGAGCGAAGAAAAATGAAGAGCTTCAAGGCTCAAGAAGTCTAAGTTTAGTAAAGACGACAAAATTTTGGAATTTTTAGTTAAGGTCATAAAATGAAAGATCTTAAGTAAATAAGATGTTTTATGACAGATGGTGACAAGCCAGCTTCAATCTCTCTGAGGTTAGAGAAGGATAAAAAGAAAATAACTTGCTAGGAAGTTTATATTAACTATGAGAACTTCATGTAGGTAAGTTGTGGATGCCCTTCCCTTTGTGACCATGGAGGACGCATTTAAATCTAACCACGGATAGAAGCTGTGTTATACAGGGGAAGTGGTGGCCTTGACAACACAGTTCATTTTTTATCTTCCTGAAAATATGACTTTGGCTATGTTTTGTCCTGTCTCAATTTTCTTATCTGGAAAATAGAAAAGAATACCTAAAATGGGAAAGTGTGTCATTTTGAGGATAGAAGGAAATCACAAAAGGTGTATGCCTGGCAAAGGATAGGTATCCAATAAATGTGAGCTCCCTCTTCCCTCATTTTGCAGGACACTTCCAGAGACTCAATTTTTTAAAATAATTTCCAAAATTGTGTGGATACAGGACAATTTTTTTTTTTTGCAGAAACCCCCCTTTTTAAAAGAAATACAGTTATTGCTATGGGTGCAATGAGGTGTCAAAGTAGGTTTTTTAATTGTCACACAAATGTCAATCTGGTAAGGGCTGTTGATAGTGGGAGAAGCTGTGTGCAGGGGCTGGGGGCTTATGGGAAACTATTTTCTGTGAACCTGCAAGTGCTTTAAAAATGTATTTTTAAAAAGAGAGAATATAAATATATAGGAAAGCTGATATAAAATATTTTTTAAAAAGTAATTTTTAAAAAGAAGGTATAATGAATATAATGATGGAAACAAAAACCCAGATGCCACAGGCCACAGATGACAGACCCTCTACTCCCACCCATAGGTTAAGGGACAGAATCACATGAATTATTAATAGAAAAGCCTACAGCTTCATGTTTTGCCACTTTGCCAGTGAGCTTTTGCCTGTGTGCACAGGTACCTGCATGCATTTTAACTTGTATTCTGAGTGGGAGTTTTTAGTACCTTCTTCCATATTTTGGTCTCTCTGTGTGAGAGTTTACCTAGCTCTAAATAGGCTATAGTTGCCCTAGTAACTTTACTTTACTCAATATTTTGATGTTTTTTTAAACACACAGAACATGTCCTAACACTAAAGAATTATGATTCAGTGACTGCCACAAAGCCTGAGGCTACCTTTAATGGGTAACAAAAGCTTATGAAGACACAATTTGGGAGTGGGGAGGTGATGGTAATAAAATCTAATTGGGTATGCTTTATTGGATAGCTTCATTTTGTTTTAAGGAGAGGATGTGGAGCCAGATAATAATGACAGTAATCTATTCAATTTATGTAGAAAAGTGTTTCAGATGATATTAATAGACAAGCAATGTTTACATATTATGTTTGGTGTACAGTTCCCTATGGAGACAAAGTCATAAACTGAGATTTCATGCTGCTCTTCTTTTTCCACCTGGATCAAAAATACAATAATTCAGTGCTTCAAATATTTTTTGGTGGTAGATTTTCTGAGCACTATGAATGTTTATATTCCACAGCAGCAGTTTCAGTGTTTCCTGGGGTTTTAATTGTTTAACTTTGTGGACTGCTGAGTAAACTTAAACCATCATCATTATAGCATGAAGTTAAACACTGATGAAATATGCCTCAGTATCACATTTCCACTTGCCCCAGGATGGTAATAGAAGCTGTGGAAGTGATCTGCAAACAGAAGTTCCAAATTTCTTGGTGAAAATATTAAAAACACTTATTGCCTGGCACTAAGTAGATGCTCAATGCCTGTATGTTGAATGAATTGAATTCAAACCAGCTGTCAGCTTCCTAGTCTCCAGCTAGTTGCTGCATTCACTTTTAAGATTTTATTAATTTATTGATTATTCATTATGTATTTATTTATTTATATTTATTTATTTATTTTAGAGAGAACAAGACCACAAGTGGAGGGAGAAGCAGAAGGGGAGGGAAAAGAAGGGGGGAAGAATCTCAAGCAGACTGTGCTGAGTGCAGAGTTGAATGTGAGGTTGGATCCCAGGACCCTGAGATCAAGACCTGAGCTGAAATGAAGAGTCAGATGTTTAACCAATTGAGCCACACAGGCACCCCTGCTGCATTCACTTTTTCAAGGAGGTGACTCACTTACACAATTTTAATTGGCTTCCCAATTCTCCCTCATTCTCGTCTAAAATTTCCTGTGTAAGTATCCATGGTAAGTTGGGTTGTTCATAAGCAGACTGTGTCAAGAGGGTCAGGGCCTCAGGTGAGGAGGTTCCCTAGAAGCTGAGGCAGACCCTGATGGAATCACAGCTGGGGGTATCTGGGTCCTTTTCCCCTTACTGAGCTTCAAATTTCTTTCTTTAATGGAGGTCTGGACAATGAATCTCTGCCTCTGCCACAATATCTTCCTTTATACCTATGTCCAAGGAAGAGCTGTAACCTTCTCTCACAGAGGCTCATTTTCCATCTCTTCTGGAGTCATCATCACTTTCTTGTGTATCCTTAACACTTGCAACCTCCTCTTTCCCCTGACCATTCTTTCTAGCTAGAAACATTCTTAAGCCTCTTCCATTAGAAGAATTTTTTTAAACCATCTCTCCCTTTTTTTTTTATTGTTACTAAAATTTTTTTTTCTAGTGTTCCAAGATTCATTCCCCATTCCCCACACCCAGTGCTCCACTCTTTAGGTGTCCCCAGTACCCACCACCAGGCTCTCCCATCCCTCCAAGTCCCTCAGTTTGTTTCTGTGTCCAAAGTCTCTGTTGTTTCGTTTCCCTCCCTAGATTACCCTAGTTCCCATTTACTTTCCTTCTCCCACTGTCCTCCAGGTTACCCCTCATGCACCGCAAGTAAGTGAAACCATGTGATACTTGACTTTCTCTTCTTGGCTTATTTCACTCAGCATAATCTCTTCTAGTCCAGTCCATGTTGCTACAAAAGTTGGATAATCATCCTTTCTGATGGAGGCATAGTACTCCATTGTATATATGTACCACATCTTCTTTATCCATTCATCTGTTGATGGGCACCTTGGCTCTTTCCACAGTTTGGCGATTGTGGCCATTGCTGCGATGAACATTGGGGTGCATATGGCCCTTCTTTTCACTACATCCGTATCTTTGGGGTAAATGCCCAGTAGCGCAATTGCAGGGTCATAGGGT
>PITA01032932.1:0-13378 GCA_004023965.1 Spilogale gracilis
GGGGGGGGTGGCTCAGAGGACTACAGAGGGCCTGAAAAGTGGGAGAAGACCAAATCCTTTTCCAGTAAAAGTAGGCTAAGGCAATTAGGGGCTTAGGTGCTGCCCCAAAAACTTAAGTAGCAGTGTATTCCAGCCTTGGTGAGAAGACCAGAACGGTGACTGTGGGAGGGTCGTCTTGCCCGCCTTGCCTTGGGCAGGCCCCCTTCTGGGATGGGAGTCAGGCTTCCCCCTTCCCGAGCACCTACTGCAGGCCGTGGATCGTGTTAGGTATTGGGCAGACGATACCTTTTTTTGATCCTGTAGAACACCTCTAAGGTACACCGCTGGCCATCTATTTCTGTTACCAGATGGGGAGACTGGTCCTTGAGGCACACGGAGCTGCCCCTGTGAGTGAGTCCCTTCTTCTCGTCCCCCCAGGCTGGACAGTCTGGGGGCAGAAGGCAGGGGTGCCTTTAACACTGGGTCTGCGGCGCCTGGCATTTGGTGGATTCTAAGCGTTTACTGAAGGAATTGGAGGTCAAGTAATTTGTCCACGTAGGTGCAGTGGTGAACTCGTCAAATTGTAGGATCCCGAGGCTCCGGGATAGCTGCTCTGTGGTCAGAAGTAGGAACTGATTCCAGCTCTTACTGGTTAATAAGTTGGGTGAACACAAAATGACATATGTGCCCGCTTACCTGCATTGCAACGTCATTATAACAAAAGACTGGAAACAACCCAGATCCTCATCAGTAAGGGACCGGTTAAGGAAAATGATGGTACAGCTACACAGTGGGACGCGATGGAAATAAGAAATAAAGAAGGTTCTCGTGTACTGTATTACACGAGCTTCACAAGAAAAAAGCAAAGATCAGTGTATAATATGTGAGTTTTGGGTAAAAAGAAAAGAAAGTTAACGTTTCCAATTTGCCTGAATATGTGTCCGCGCCCTCTGGAAGGATGCTTAAGGTGGGATGGTTCACTGGGCAGGATGGGAGAATTAACTGTATATCTCATGCCCTTTGGTTTTGAAGCCATGAGGATGAACGTTACCTATTCAAAATATTAGAAAGAAAAAAAAATAATGGAAGTGACTTTGGACCCGCCGTTCTATCTGGACTTCAGTCTCCTCGTCTCAGTCTCCTCGCCTGAACAACGAGGTGATTGGATTAGAACAAGGCCCCGTGTGGAGGGCGAAGTTGTCTATATTGGGTGTGTCTGGCTTTTCCCGGGATGCTGACCCTGTCCTAGGGTGGTCTGCAGTCCCTTCTGTTGGTGGCCTGAACCTGGATGGACTCAGGATGTTTGAGAAAGGCCGAGGTGACGCCGAGAGCAAGTGGCCTTCGGCAGCGATGTGGGCCTGGCTCCTTCCCCCAGACACGAGGATCACAGTGAAGAGAGACCGCTCTGGAGTGTTCTGGAAAAGTGCTGCGGTTTAATAGGAAGAAAAATGGCAGAATGTTTTCCCAGGCTATTTTTAATGCTTCTCAGTTCAGCAAACATTCATCGAGAGCTTAAGAGCGAGGCAGTGTCGAGGAGTCAGAGCGGCAGAGCACCTCATCTCTGCCCTCCAGGGTGCAAAGTCTTGGGTGAGAGACTTGAGCCTCAAATCCCTTCTCAGACCCTTGAGGACTGCAGTTTACCTCCTCTGGTCCCACATACCTGTGGGATTGGTAGGAATTCTCCCCATTTCACAGATGAGGAAATAAGCGTCTTGGGAAGTCTTGCCCAGAGCCACACAGTTCCCAGATGGTAAAGTCTGGAACCAAACTAGCATTTCTCTGACTGCTTTTCATGAGGCCAAACACTTCTAATGGGAACATTTTGCCTCCGGAGACTTCCTGCAGGTGCATGGCTTAGGTACCAGGTGAGCACAGCCCTAAATGAACCTCCTTCACCGGTTTCCTTTATGGAAAGGCAGTGGAAGTCTCAGACTTACGGTCACATGTTGAGTCTTATCCCCCTTTGCTGTGGTCTCAACAGTTCTGCCCTCCACTGCTTGGGAAGCTCAGCCCCCTACCACCAGGTCAGGGCAGAATGTCCCATCTGTGTGTAAGGGGGGGATGGATGCGACAGACATTTCTTCCCACCCCATCGTGCCACCACGTCCCTTCTTTCCTTCCCTTCTTCCACAAGTTCTGTTGCAGCCACCTGTCATCCGAGCTATTTCCCAGAAGAGCAGCACGCGCTCCCTGCTCGGGGTCTCTGCTCTCCCCGGTCGTCCTCTCTGCCTGATAAGTTCTTCCCTCCGGCTTCACTGGTCCCTACTGGAAGCTCACCTTGGGGATGTCTTCCCAGACCACCCTTTCCAGAGTGGTTTCCCTTCCCATGTTGCCGCTTCCTCCCTGGTTTTTTCCTGTCTAGTATATGTGTGTTACCTGCGGCTCACATAGGTGCCAGCTGAGCGCAGGTGCCCAGCATCTGATAGATACTCTGTAACTATTGGGGAGTGAGTAAAGCGCCCTGTGGCCTAAACAAGTAACACTTCCTTAAAGAGGGAAGAAGCAAATCATAGCCTTTTTTTAAGAGGTAAAAAAGACCCGAGGCTTCTCTCTTTGCAGAGCTTCATCATATAATACTAATTCATTTAATAATCATTCAGCACTCTGTCTGCATAGAGACCTCTGCACGCAGTCACTTAGCAGCCTCTGATTTGCACGCTTAGGGAGACAGTTCGTGGATTTTTCAGAGCAGCCCATTTCTTTTGCAGGACAGTCGTAATGATTTAAACGCTCTCTCTCTCTCTCTCTCTCTCTTTTTTTTTTTAAACATTTTTGTGTTTCAGCAACTTTTTTCTTTTTTTCTTTTTTTTATTTTATTTTTTTTAAAGATTTTTTATTTATTTGACAGAGAGAAACACAGCCAGAGAGGGAACACAAGCAGGGGGAGTGAGAGAGGGAGAAGCAGGCTTCCTGCTGAGCGGGCAGTCCGATGTGGGGCTCGATCCCAGGTCTCCAGGATCATGACCTGAGCTAAAGGCAGTCGCTTAACCAACTGAGCCACCCAGGCGCCCCAGTGTTTTTTAAAATACCGTAAATACTGGTCCAATTCTGTCTCTAGAATCCCCGCAAAGAGGGTAGAACTCTGGGAGTCGAGCAGAACGTGCCAGACCCCTTCAGGTGTATGATTTCTTCTCTCTTTTCCACTGCTTGTGGCTTTTTTCAGGTTCTGTCTGTCCCTCTGCCTTCCATGTTCCTTCCTCCTGGCAGCCTCCCACCTCCCTGTTCCTTCCTCGCCCTCCTGCCCCTGCTCCCCCTCCCCACCCTGCCTGTCTGCAGACAGAAGGAACTGCAGACATATGGAACTGACGTCGGGCCTGCATCCCTCGCTAATACTTTGGCCATTAGCCTTTGATTTACAGACTTAGGCAAGTTGCACATGTCCCATCTCTCTCAAGGAGAAAGAACTGACGTTAAATTGCTTCGTATGTGAGGCCCCGGGCTGGCTTGTTTTGTGGCCTTGGATAGAAGAAGCTCCCACCCCATTAGGCACTGGTGTGAGATTGATTCCCGTGTCTGTCTTCCCACCTTGGCGGCTTCCAACGGGTGGTTGGACAGGAGGGTTTCAGTCCCGCGCTGTGTGCGTCTGTCATTGTCACTGCAGCTGTCATCCTGGGCACAGGTGGCCCGGAAGGAGGCCACAGAGCCTTTCTCTGCCCCTTCTGCATCTCCAGCCTGGCTAGGGTGTGTGCCGACTCAGGAGAGAGGAGGGCCTGGATGAGGCCTGGGGCTCTCTTCCCACAGCTTGTCCTCCTTGTCCTCCTCTCCTCTTGCTTTAAGGAGTTCACCGTGGAGAGGTCCGTGACTTTGGCGTGTGGCCCCTGAATTGAGGGAATGGAGAAGAGCCCAAGGACTGATAGCCTGATGGGCGAGCTGTGTGACCTTGGGTGAGTCACTGGGTTGTTTCCACCAAGCTTCATCAGTTACCCGAGCAGCTGGATTGGATCCATTGGTTCCCCAGAGGTGGTGATGATGGGGTCCGTGGCTTCCCTGAAGTGCTTTGGAACAGAGAGCTAGAAATTCCGGCAGAGGCATATCCAGGGCTGTGGGAATGGTACAGCCTCTGAGCCCGAGTAGTGTGGAGTCTACTCACGTGGGCTGTGCTGCTGGGCCGGGCTGGGCAGAGGCTTCTCCTGCCAGCTCATAGACCCCCGAGGAGTGAAAGCGGGGAAACCAGTGAATGAACTTTTATTTCGTGGACTTTTCTTCCATGTCAGGAGCCGTGGGGACTGGGTGGCTGTCAAGGTCCACGTGGGACCCACGGCAGAGACCTTGTGCCGTCCTTTCAGACCCTGCTGACTTGAGGACTCCGATGGCATTTCTATAGCACACAGTGTCCCTACTGTCCACAGGTGATCCCAGCTGGGCTAGAGATCCCTGAATCTGATTTCAGGAGCCCCAGGAAACCATGTTTGTGGATTTGCCTAAGAGTGGAATTAGTGGGCTCTTTGCTGCAGAAAGTGAATAAGGGGGTTAGTTAGCCCGATTCCTCAAAGCCATTGTGCACCCCCACTCCATTCTTTGCTTTGGCTTGAGCGACGCAGTCCAGTTTGACCACTTAGCAAGTGTTCACTGAAGGCCAGCCCCTGTGGGCAGGCACCAGCGGGGGACACACAGACCTCAGAGCTTGGTAAGGCTGTTCGGAGGAGAGACTGCAGGAAGGGGGACCGCCAGGTGCCCGGTGGGCAGGCAGGGGCCGTTTCCCCGGGAGAGGGATAGGATGAGTAGAATTTCAGTCGTCTTTGGATTCCACAAAGTGACGCCTGAGGAAGCACTTCGTCACCTGTCACATGGGGAAGAAACGCCAGGTGGTGTCACCGTGTTGGCTGCGGGGCAGGGAGGCTTGCAGAGAGGTGAGGCCGGGACACACTAGCCTTGGGCAGAGGCACAGGGTTGTTCGTCCCAGCACACTGGTTGGCCGGGAGGCTGGGAATCCTGCTCTGGCTTTGCCATCCCCATGGCTGGTAACGGCTGTGGACCAGGAGTGACAGAGCACGACAGGACCAAAGATTGTTTCAGGAAGATGGACCAGGATTGCCCCTCTGCTCTCCGGGCCTCCCTTCTCTGTCTCCCCAGGGCCCTTTATTGAGATCCTCATGGACAGTGTGGTTTTCTATGAACCACGACATGCTCGAACAGAGAGTAGGACCCCATGAACTGAGCTGCCTGCTCCCTGCTGCCGTGGGAGATGGCAGACCTCGGATGGGATGATGCCAGTCTCCTGCATTTGGAACTCAACACCCTAGGCCTCTGGGGGCTGTTTTTGTGATCCTGCTGTGTTTTAAGAGACTACGTGATTGATTTTTATGTTTCATTAATTGCAGGGGTACCAAGTTTCCTTTCTGGCATCCCTCAGTGATGAATCCTGGGCTCTTGTGGTCCATGAGTCTGAGTGTGAGGGGGGCTGACGGTGTTTGGTCCCAGAGAAGGCCGCCTCCTGCCTGCGCTCCTGCTCTGCGGTCCAGGGTATGGAGTGCGGCCCTTGCAGAAGCCCAGAGAAGGATGTGACTTCCCCGAGGCCCGTTACACTTTGCCAGTAACCAAGGGCCCTTCCCGGTCATCAGGCTGCCTGACCATCCTTTGCACGGTACCTCCCTGCGTCTTGTCCCCCTTTCCTTCTCCTGGTCCCCATTTAGATACCACCTGCCGGGACCAGTGCCTTCACTGGACCCCCCTCCTACTCCTGCTTCATCCCATCCTCCAGGAAGAAAGGTGGGAAGGGACGGCCACAGAGAAGACGTAGCCTGCTAGATGGCCAGTTAACCGTGTCCTCCACCAGTTTCAAACCTCATCCCTCCCCATTCCCACCATACCCTCTTCCCCTAGCAAAGTCAGACCAAGACAATTCCTCCCCCACTTCCTGGGCCCAGACAGCCTTCCAGACCTATGTTCTGCTGCTCTGGGAATACTGTCCTTCACATATGCTTAGCGCATGCAGGGCTAGGGTAGGCCTGGGCAGTCAGGGAAGCCTTCCTCCAAGAGGTGGAACAGGCAAGGTCTAGAAGTGGAGTAGACTCTAGACTGGTCCAGAAGGGAGGAATGAGGTGTCAGGGGAGGAGAGCAAGGGTGCAACATCAGGGAGGGGCCCCAACTCTGCTGGGGCTTTACTAGCTAAACAGGCCACTGGACCAGCCCAAAGCCCCGGTCCTGCAGCTGCCCCGCTGGCCTCCAGTTGTGGCTGAGTCTGTCCTCCTGGCTGGAGGAAGCATCTGCAGCGGAACTGGCTCCTCTGTCTCGGCGCGGCAGAAACCAGGACCTCCCCATGCCCACTGGAGGAGGTAGGAAGCCGCTTCAGGGTTTCTGTTAACATAGGCCCTCCCTGCGCCCTCCGCACGCCTTCCCTACACGGGCGCTCAGCCTGTCCCCGGGCCTGGCCCACAGCTTTATTCCACTGCAGCGGGCCTCCGCTTGCGCTCCTCGGCTCCCTAAAATAATAAGGATGCCGTCACCGGCTTCCCGCAGCCATGTGCTCCCACCCGTGCCTTCCGAGCTCTATTGTGGGAAACAAACAAAATCCGGACACTCGGATGCTTTTTTCTTGGAGAGATTTTTTTTTTTGGTTTTCAGGTAATGTGGGGCCCCTGCCCCTTAGTCAAGATTTTAAAACAT
This sequence comes from Spilogale gracilis, assembly GCA_004023965.1. Classification (NCBI taxonomy): domain Eukaryota; kingdom Metazoa; phylum Chordata; class Mammalia; order Carnivora; family Mephitidae; genus Spilogale; species Spilogale gracilis. Next base: position 6,586 of record PITA01032932.1, read on the forward strand.
CTTTAAGGTGCAGAGACCAGAGTCTAGCTACCAGGCAGCTGCAGAAAATCCTCCTGTTAGCAGAAACTCGAGAGCTGTATGGATGATGCCACAGTCTTCCACTGGGGATGGTGATTTCTGATCAGAGCAAATGGTGTGGGGTGGCATGACAGAAGGGTCACCCCGCTCAGGGTTCCCAGGTTCTGGGCCAACTCTGGACCTTGCTTTTTTCCTCTGCAAAAGGAGGGCTAAACTGGACCCATATTTTATAAGCTGTGGGGCACATTTAAGAAAAATGTTACGGTGTAATGGAAAAGAGTAATTGTGATTGGGTATGTTCTGTTTCGGTGTGTGCCCGTATACACAACGTGTACGCTGAGGCAAGGCACGAATGTATTTTTTGCTGCGGGCTGTGGTCAGAAAGCCACTGACCTAGATCCCGAAGGCCTTTCTGGCTTTCGAAATGTCCGGCTTTTCTCCCCGAGCCTGACTCTGCCCTCATGGAACCTGAGTGGTTCTTGCAGGTTTTGCCCCACGTTCATTAAGCAAAAGTAGAGATTTTAGGGTCAAAACGACAAAATCACAAGCATCTGTCATTCCTCTTGAACACCTTTGGGAAGAAGCTCATTTCCCCTCAGCCTTGGTGACTCAGTTTGGCCTTCTAGCTAGAAATGGAATCTGCAACAGGGGATGGCCCATTTAAAAGCTGACCTATTTAAAACCCATGAGCACAAAAAACACGGGGTCGATTTGATTCGAGTCTCCTCTTCTGTGCAAGACTGGAACCTGAAAACTAAATTGGTCAGGGATGGACAGGGCTGGAACCAAAGCTACAAATATTTATTGAATGCTTGCTCAGTGAACGAAAAAACCAAGGCTCGAGGTTCGTGGGGGAAAACGAAACAAAACAAGGTGTAGGTATAAAGTCAAGGGGGTATATTTTGGGCATAACATCTTAAGGTCTCGAAAACGTTAAGAAGCTTCATGCCTTCTGTGACAGCTCTGGTGGCTCAGTTCGGTGACCACCCCTTGCTGCCATTCTCGTGCTGTGGCTGAGGACAGAGTGGGAGAGTTAGCTGGGGATCGGGGAGAAGGCAAGCAGCTCTTTCCAAGCTGGGGGTGCTCTACGTGCATTATTTCGCTTAATCCAGCTCTGGGTGATGGGCACCCTCGTCCTCGGAGGAAACGGAAGCTCAGGAGAGAGGTAAGATGAGCTAGCGAGTGGAGAATGTGGACTCGAGCCAAGTCTGCCTGCCTTCTGTCCACCTCTCCACGTCGCCTCCGGAAGTGCTGGAAAAATAAAGAGCTGTTCTCACTCGAGCTTCCTCCTCTTGGTTCTGGCCTTCAGCGGTCTCTGTTTTAGGCCCAAGCTGTCCATTTATTTAAATCAAGGCCCCCTCATCAGGGGCCTGTGACCTGTGCAGCCCCCTTGGGCTTAATGTCCTGCCGTCGCTGTTTCTGGAATTCTTAACAATGTTTGAGCAGCGGGTCTCACATTTTCATTTTGAACAAAGCCTTGCCAATGATATAGCCAGTCCTGGCCTTGATACCGTGCATCCCTCTTTCTTGGTCATCCTGGGTCCCTCCCGTCTTCCTCGAGCATGCAGCATGCCTGTCTGCCGTGGGGTGGAGGCCTTTGAAGACGCTCTCCCCCCCCCCCCCCCCCCCCCCCCGGCCTGTTCCCTGGCACGCTGCTGCAGCAGCCTCCTCCCAGCCCACACCACACCTCCTGCTGGCAAGGGCCCCAGCTGTGGCTCACCGCGGCCTCTGTGTCCCCAGCGTGTTACCCTGTAACAGTGTCATAGGCACAGCCTCTATGGAGGGCAGGGGGGTTGCTTCCCGGCGAGAGGTCAGGGCACCCGGCACTGGGTCAGGTCAGGAGCGGTGCACACAGGTGGCCTTCCTCCCGGGGGTCACATTCATTCCCGTCTGTGTGGGACCAGTCGCATCGTAGGGTTCACGGCCGTTGGACTCGCTCTGCCCAGCACCTAGTGCTGTGCTGGCACGATAACCAGGACATCGTTAAGCAGTTGCTCTGGTCCGCTCCCCGCTAGGCTGATTACAGGGAAGGACAGTCCCTGACCTCTAGGAGGATCGGATGCTTAATACACGATTAAATGATTCTCATGTGGCAGCTGCCCTCCGTGCCCTGGGATGCTCGGAGCTGGGTGGGGGAAGGCTTTCTGGGGAGAGGGGCCTGAATGCCATTTGTGGTGCAAGGGTGAGACATGGGGAGCCCTGAGATTGGGGGAAGTGGGGAGGGGTGGCGAGTGGAGGGCCTCCTTGGGTCACCTTAGGGACTTGGACTCCCCACCACCAACCCCCAAGCGGCAGGAAGCCGGGAGCCATGGAGTTTGCACTTCGTGGGTTAAACAGAAAGCATTCTCCCCTGGCCTCTGCAGGGCCTCAGAACCTGGGGACAGAGTCGGGCATCAGCCAGCCCGCTCCTTGAATGTTCCAGTAGTCGAGTTGTCCCCGCCGTCACAGAGACCCCATTGGGAGGCAGAAACAGACTTGGAGTGACTGAGATGACCATGACCAGGACTGCAATGTAGAGAATAGAGAGGAAATGATCAAATTTGAGAGAGCTGTGAAGACAAGATTTCACAGTTTTGGAACAAGCAACGGGTTGTTCCTTAGAGTAATAATGTGCTTGTGTTTATCATGGGAGTTTCGGCTCCCATTGGTGCGAAACGATGGCTGTGTCCTTGCTTTGGGGACAAGTTTTTCAGGAAATGCTGGAGCCGGACAGTCTGATTCCCTGGGAAGCCTCAGTGTGCCCCCCGCCCCCCCCAGGCTCCTTGGGGCGGGGGGGGGGGGGGCTGACACCTGAGGAGTGAAGCCCAGAGTCCCCCGTACTTCTGTCCATGGGTGTTTGCAAAGCTGACACCAGCGGAGTAAGCCAGTTGTTGGGCTGGAGAGAGAGTGACCACATTCAGATATTTTTAAAGGGCCAGTGGAGTTGGGAGAGACTTTAAACCCAAAGTACAAATTTTCAGTTTAATTTTAACTTTGCACTTAGCTCACACCCAGGATTTGGCAGGGGGACGTGGACCTTAATTATTTTTTCTTTTTTAAGCAGAACACACCCTGGATGTGAAAGGGATATGCTCTTCCCCTGGTAGGGCCCGGAGTGGGGGGCCGCCGCACAGATGGGAGGAAGTGCATTGGGATGGGAGCAGGAGCTCGGAGAGGATTTGAGGAGTGGGTTTGGAAACATCTGAGTCTGTCCCAGAGCTCTGGGAAAGGGCAGCCTCCTACAGAGTCCAGGAGACACAAAGGGGTGCATGGGGTGACCTCAGGCCACTGGCTGGGCTGGTGTTTTTGTTTTTTCCTGTTTGGCCCATTTCAGACACTTAACAGGCAGCTTACACATCTCCAAAGTGACAGTCATTCCCCAAAGCAGCAAAGGGTTTCCCCATCGCCCCTTGGGCTTTTTGCTGATACCAGCTGCCTCCAGGTCTAAGCCTTGCCCCTCCTCACCTCTTTAATCTTGCCCCAAACACTGCTGAAACCCCCCTGCCAGTTAGGAAATGCAAAAACCGTGGGGGTCGCAGAGGTGCAACAGACCTGACCTGTCACACAGCAGGGGGCTTGCCCTGCTGGCTGGGCATCTTCCTGCTCACAGGAGGAGAGTCCCAGGGCCCTCAGCCCCTCTCCACATCTTTGCTTCCTAACCGCAGTGTCATCTGAATGAGGGCTGGCGTGGGGTTTGTTTTGGTGACTGAGGAAGTGTGACCAGGGCGGGGACCGCTGGGAGTGGCCCCCATCCTGCTGGTGGAACCCTTGGACGAAGGGCATCCAGGGAGCCTGTGGGGGGTGAGGTAGGTCTGAGAGAGCTTGTGCCTCACATCTGGGACCGGCTGAGAAACCATCACGAGCCAGCCCTGCCCAGCCAGCCCTGCCCAGTGTGGTGCAGTCCCTTCCTGGGACTTGGGGGTTGGTGGATCTGCGGTGGCCCTGAGATGGGAGCTGCCCCCTGCCCCCCCACCCCCCAGCAGTGATGAGGATTAGGTCAGCTGGTGCAGGCGAAGCACATCAAGGGAACCTTGAGGGCTCAGGACGGATCTGACCGTTACCGCGAGCCACCTCAGTGGTAGCAGCTTGCATGCTGTCCCCGAGAGGAGTGGTCCGCCCGTTGGCCATGGTGCTGGGAGTGGGGATTGGCACCGTGGATGTGTCTGTAGAATTCCCAGCAGCACCGGGCCTCTGGAAGCTTCAGGCACAGAATTGCCCCGACTCCCAGCACCACCTCCCCCATCTCTAAGACCTTCTTTTCCTTGGCTTATGGCTGTTAAGAGGAGAAGCCTTTGACCCGTCTGAACTCTTTGAGGCTGGGCTGGAATCCCTTCTCATATTTGTCTTTCTCTGGTGGGGCTTCAGCAGTCCCCCGCGCGGTGTGAAGACCGCGTGGGCCCCGGGGCTCCGGTGAAGGGCAGGCCGAGGGGGTGGTCTTCCCTCCATTTGCCCTGCTCCCCTGGGGCCTGGCTTCCGGGCTCTACACTGATTTCCTGCCCTGGGGTAGAAGGTGTCGTAGGATGTATTCTCAGGCACTCTTGCCAGTGACCTTGAGAAGGTGGCTTGACATGGACATCTGGCCTCTCCTGGGGACGGGCAGAATGCAAAAGGACTTAACTTGTCCTGTCCTAGATCCCAGGGAGCAGTGGGCCTTGGCGGCCAGTGCCTGGGCCCGGTCAGCTCTGGGAAGGAGCTCCCACGCCTGGCTCGGCCCTCCTGGCAAACCGTGCTGCTGTCCCGGGCTGAGCCTCCCACCACTCTCCACCAGGGTGGCGGAAAGCGGGTCAGCTGTGGGGCTCTGCAGCCCTGAGCTCCCCTCATCTGCCCGCTGGCACAGGTGGGCGGAGAAAGAGCAGGGCAGGCCCACTGGGGACTCTGTTCCCCCACGCTTTCCCTTGGGGACTGTGGCAAGCCGGTCGTCCTGGGCCCAGCAGGAAGGTCTAAGCAAATTGGTCTGCTTGTCCAGGAGAACAGAAGGCTCTGAGGGGCTGGAGTGACCCTTTGGACCATGTGGGACTGCTACTGAGAAGAACTAGACCATCCCGTCTGATTCCGTGGGACCCGTCCGTGACAAGTAACGTGTGGTTTACAGCACACCAGCCACCAGGAGCAGGCGGGTGGGGAGGTCGTGTCAGGCGCTAGGTGCAGCCGGGGAAGTCGCCTTTATGGCCTCTGCCAGCCCGTGGGCGGCCAGGGAGCAGCTGGACTGCTGGGGCAGGAGTGGGGAACCATGGGCGTCTGCCTGGAGGAGGGTGCAACACCCTGGCCTTTCTTGCTGGCTCCCCAGGCTCATTCAGGGCCCTGACCTAATGACTCCTCAGCTTGTCTGCCTCCCGTCTGTACTGGACTCACCTGCAGCCACATCTACCTTTTAGCAACCCCACGAGGCATGGCTTTTTATCGGTCGTTCTACATCCTTAGAGAGAAATGATGTGGACCCAAGTTTGGGTAGGGAGAGAACCGAGGAAAATCTAAGGCAGCATTACCTCCAGAGAGTTTTAAAGAAGGGACAGAGAGGGACCCAGAGGTGCCTCAGGGGCCCAGCTCTTGTTCTCAGACGACCTCAGCCTGTCACCGAGGCTGCCCTCAGCTTGTGGGGTTTCATTTTTTCCCTTTCACGTCTACTCTCAGGACCCTGTGAAGAGCAGGGTCCAGAGCGGCTCCATCCAGTGTGGTGACTGTAAGTGGTAAGTATCTTTTTACACTTAAGTTAGGGCAAGTTAAAACTCAGTCCCCCGTTCCCCGCGGCCGTGGTGCAGGTGCTCAGGGGCCCCTCTCACGCCGCCGTCGCCCATCGTCACAGCCAGTCCTGCGGCTGGTCTGCGGGATGGAGAGTGGGGGGCTCCCTAGTCTGCTACCCCCGCCCTGGGCCAGGCCGAGCCGGTGACTGGACCAGTGACCGAGGGGATGCGCAGCAGACCTGGTGGGTGGGCTCCGGCTGGCAGGCGGGTGGGGGCGAGGGGCCGTGCGTGTCTGGGGACCCATCGGCACGCGGGCGGTCACAGGCGCTCAGAGGCGGCAGGAAGGTGGGGCCCGAGGCTGGGAAGTCAGGTCACTGGCCTAGCGATGGCGTCAGGCTGAGGACACGGGGCTTGCGGGGTGGCAGGTGCTGATGGGAAGCTGGGGACTGTGGTGGCTTCTGTGTTCACGGGAGTTTTGGAGGAGTGTGGCAGTCGGGTTGGAGTGAGCACCGGGATCGCTGCAGGTGTCGCCCGCGGTCTGGCCCAGGCTCCCTGCCCTCAGTTTGGCCGAGCGTGGGAAGCCGCGGGTGGGTGGTGGCGGTGCCCTGCTCCTGGAGAGGCCCAGCGAGTGCCGCCATCATATGTGCCCCTGCCATCCCGAGGGGGCCCGGCCCCGGCCCCCAGCCGCGCCTCCGCTCACACTGGTCTTCCGTCCGCAGGTGAAAGAGCTTGTCCTGGACAACTGCCGGTCGATCGAAGGCAAAATCGAAGGCCTCACAGATGAATTTGAGGAACTGGAGTTCTTAAGTACAATCAACGTAGGCCTCACCTCAGTCGCAAACTTACCAAAGTTAAACAAACTCAAGAAGGTAAATAGGGTGTAGGAGTGTGCGGGGGCCAGGCAGGGGCAGGGGGGCCGTTACCCTGCACTCGGGGAGCGGAAGCCCAGGGGCAGCCGGGGACGGGGCGCTCTGGGCCCTCGGCCTTCACCTCACGAGCTCTTTCTGCTTTTCCCCTTCCTGCCCTGTTTAGCTTGAACTAAGCGATAACAGAATCTCAGGGGGCCTGGAAGTGTTGGCAGAAAAGTGTCCGAACCTCACGCATCTAAATTTAAG